>JAXIVJ010016338.1:0-29145 GCA_036785665.1 Chirona hameri | reverse complement strand
ACCCAAGCTGCTTGCTGCTGTAATGAATTGCATGTTGTGATTGGATGTGAATCGTGAGATGGATATTGGAACTGAGGGGTGTGGATATGAAATAGTCACGGAGTGCATTATTTGAATTTTGTGGGCATAGATAAGGCAATTGAGACGATTTCTGCATTGTGCGACTAGGTTTAGGGGTTAACGACAGACGAAGAGCTGTGCTCGAAATATATCGGAATAATTTGCATTTTTGTAATTTTTTCAACTTTTAGAGTAATATTTGAGGATAGGGTCAATGGTGTCGATAGTACTCATAAGTTATTGAATGTTCGATTTGGTGTTTAAAGCACATTTCGGCGATGTGCTTTATAAAACACATCGTTCAACTCAAGTGCCAAACACCACTTTCACATGTTATTCTGCCCCATATTCAACCACGTCGTCTCCTCCCTCCATTCCAGACGCGCCCTGGTGTGGCCACTGCAAGAAGCTCGCCCCGCACTTTGCCAAGGCAGCCCAGCAGCTGCGTACCGAGGACGGCGACGTGGGCGCCGCTCGCCTCGCCAAGGTGGACTGCACGCGTCACAAGCAGCTGGCTGAGCGGCACAGCATCCGCGGCTATCCCACCCCTCAAACTCCACACGGCCGACAGCTGGGTGGAGTACGAAGGCGACCACACAACTGAGGCGAATTGTGGCTTGGGTGCGACGCCGCACCCGGTCCGCCGGCTGCGATCCTGAGTACAATCGAACAGGCGGAGCAGTTCCTGGCGGAGAACGAGGCGGCCGTGGTAGGGTTCTTCGCAGACGAGGAGGCGGGGTTCGGAGGTGTTTCTGGAGTGGGCAGCGCAGGAGGAGAGCCTGCCCTGCGCCGTGATGACCACGGAGGAGCTCGGCAACAAGTACGATGCAGCCGATGGCAGCGTGGCCATATTTAAACAGGTGAGCGATGGGAGATGGTGATGGATCAATATATTTACGTTGTGTTACTTGGTAGTTTGTCCTGCATGCTGATCCAGTTTCGATATGAAATTAAACACAGAGCATCCACTCAGAAAATGGTGTAATGCGTGCATATTTCTTCAAATACGCTTAACTTGCTTCATTTGAAGTCATTGCGTGGTTTGTATCGCTGTGTGAAAGACATTTTGTTCAATTTACTCGTAAGATCATAAGCACTTGTATTCGCTTTGTGACGGAAGTAATCCCTATACTCTTCCACACATTCTGCCGCCCCACCACCCTATTGACCACTGCCCGTCTCCATCGGCACTACCAACGCCCCCTCCCCCCCCCCCCCCCCCCCCCACACACACACACACACGTCTTCATCCAGCAGTACTAAACTGACCCCCCCACCCCCCCCCCCCCCCCCCCCGCCTCCATGCTTCAGTACGACGAGCTGCGTCACGACCTCTCGGGCCCGGTGGACGCCGCCGAGCTATCTGCCTGGGTGGCCCGCCTCTCCTCCGCGTCTCTGCTCCAGTTTGGAGACGACACGGCTGATGCCGTGTTCGACTCGGCCGGGGACGGCACGCTGCTTCTGTTCGTGGCTGGAGAGGGAGAGCAGTTTGCTGCCATGACAGCGGCGACCACAGCTGTGGCCAGGGATCACCGTGGAGAGGTGCGGTGAGGGGGTACGGAGGAGAGGTGCGGTGAGGGGGTACAGAGGTGCGGGCACGGAGGAGAGGTGCGGTGAGGGGTGGGCGGGGCGCGGCGGGGCGTGCGTGTTGTCCATATGATGCACCAACTATGAGCGTGAACACACACGATTTACACTATATAATTGGTTTACGTACTGCATTGGAGAAATGACGTGTACAGGCGTCTTTTGTGCTGGTATTATTGCGATATGGCACAAGGAACTAGTTCCTGGATATGATAGAAATTAAGATTTGTTTTATGGATTTACATCATGCAAGTTTTAGAAGGGGTAAAATTACACTGTTTAAGTTTACAAAAACGCAAACGAGTTTCGTCAATTTGGCATACATTACTTGCTAATATATAATGTAGTAAAGTGTTATTATAAAGTGTTTGGTTCGTTTTTATGACATCTTGCTCCAATAACTTACCACATCCGTTATTTGTGCTATTCAAGGCATTAAACACAAGCGTTTGACCACCCAAAAATTGTGCTGACCACTTCAGGATGGACACTATTGTGTTGTCAAACTGCTGCCCTCGAACGTGCAATATTCGCCGGACTACCTCGTTCCTCTGCAGCAGCTGATGCCGTTCACTCTGGTTCACTTCACACCCCTCCCCTCATGTGCTGTTCATTTCTGTTCATTTGACCTCTCACCCCCTCAGTTGCTGTTCACCTGGGTGGACGTGAACGAGGAGTCGTTCGGGCGTGTGCTGGAGTTTTTCGGCGTCAAGCCGTCGGACGCTCCCACGGTGCGGATCGTGCAGCCGAGCGACATGACCAAGTACCGCCCGGAGAAACTGAAGGAGACGCCGTCACTAGAGAGTTTGCAGGAGTTTGTGGCCGCGTTCCTGGGCCGGGAACTGAAGGTGAGACGCCGTCACTAGATAGTTTGCAGGAGTTTGTGGCCGCGTTCCTGGGCCGGGAACTGAAGGTGAGACGCCGTCACTAGAGAGTTTGCAGGAGTTTGTGTCCGCGTACCTGGGCCGGGAACTGAAGGTGAGAAATGACGGGAGATGGTGACTGGTGATGGTGAGCGGAGGTGGCTGGTGATGGCCCGCGGAGGTGGCTGGTGATGGTGAGCGGAGGTGGCTGGTGATGGTGAGCGGAGGTGGCTGGTGATGGTGAGCGGAGGTGGCTGGTGATGGTGAGCGGAGGTGGCTGGTGATGGTGAGCGGAGGTGACTGGTGATGGCCCGTGCAGGTGGCTGGTGATGGCCCGTGGAGGTGGCTGGTGATGGCCCGTGGAGGTGACTGGTGATGGCCCGTGGAGGTGGCTGGTGATGGCCCGTGGAGGTGGCTGGTGATGGCCCGTGGAGGTGGCTGGTGATGGCCCGCGGAGGTGGCTGGTGATGGTGAGCGGAGGTGGCTGGTGATGGCCCGCGGAGGTGGCTGGTGATGGTGAGCGGAGGTGGCTGGTGATGGTGAGCGGAGGTGGCTGGTGATGGCCCGCGGAGGTGACTGGTGATGGTGAGCGGAGGTGGCTGGTGATGGCCCGTGGAGGTGGCTGGTGATGGCCCGTGGAGGTGGCTGGTGATGGTGAGCGGAGGTGGCTGGTGATGGTGAGCGGAGGTGGCTGGTGATGGCCCGTGGAGGTGGCTGGTGATGGTGAGCGGAGGTGGCTGGTGATGGCCCGTGGAGGTGGCTGGTGATGGCCCGTGGAGGTGGCTGGTGATGGTGAGCGGAGGTGGCTGGTGATGGTGAGCGGAGGTGGCTGGTGATGGCCCGCGGAGGTGACTGGTGATGGTGAGCGGAGGTGGCTGGTGATGGCCCGTGGAGGTGGCTGGTGATGGCCCGCGGAGGTGACTGGTGATGGTGAGCGGAGGTGGCTGGTGATGGCCCGTGGAGGTGGCTGGTGATGGCCCGTGGAGGTGGCTGGTGATGGCCCGTGGAGGTGACTGGTGATGGCCCGTGGAGGTGGCTGGTGATGGTGAGCGGAGGTGGCTGGTGATGGTGAGCGGAGGTGGCTGGTGATGGTGAGCGGAGGTGGCTGGTGATGGCCCGCGGAGGTGGCTGGTGATGGCCCGTGGAGGTGGCTGGTGATGGCCCGTGGAGGTGGCTGGTGATGGCCCGTGGAGGTGGCTGGTGATGGTGAGCGGAGGTGGCTGGTGATGGTGAGCGGAGGTGGCTGGTGATGGCCCGTGGAGGTGACTGGTGATGGTGAGCGGAGGTGGCTGGTGATGGTGAGCGGAGGTGACTGGTGATGGCCCGTGGAGGTGGCTGGTGATGGTGAGCGGAGGTGGCTGGTGATGGTGAGCGGAGGTGGCTGGTGATGGTGAGCGGAGGTGGCTGGTGATGGTGAGCGGAGGTGGCTGGTGATGGCCCGTGGAGGTGGCTGGTGATGGTGAGCGGAGGTGGCTGGTGATGGCCCGTGGAGGTGGCTGGTGATGGTGAGCGGAGGTGGCTGGTGATGGTGAGCGGAGGTGGCTGGTGATGGTGAGCGGAGGTGACTGGTGATGGCCCGTGGAGGTGGCTGGTGATGGTGAGCGGAGGTGGCTGGTGATGGTGAGCGGAGGTGGCTGGTGATGGCCCGTGGAGGTGGCTGGTGATGGTGAGCGGAGGTGGCTGGTGATGGCCCGTGGAGGTGGCTGGTGATGGTGAGCGGAGGTGGCTGGTGATGGTGAGCGGAGGTGGCTGGTGATGGCCCGTGGAGGTGACTGGTGATGGTGAGCGGAGGTGGCTGGTGATGGCCTGTGGAGGTGGCTGGTGATGGTGAGCGGAGGTGGCTGGTGATGGTGAGCGGAGGTGGCTGGTGATGGCCCGTGGAGGTGGCTGGTGATGGCCCGCGGAGGTGACTGGTGATGGCCCGTGGAGGTGGCTGGTGATGGCCCGTGGAGGTGGCTGGTGATGGTGAGCGGAGGTGGCTGGTGATGGCCCGTGGAGGTGGCTGGTGATGGTGAGCGGAGGTGGCTGGTGATGGCCCGCGGAGGTGGCTGGTGATGGCCCGTGCAGGTGGCTGGTGATGGCCCGTGCAGGTGGCTGGTGATGGCCCGTGCAGGTGGCTGGTGATGGCCCGTGGAGGTGGCTGGTGATGGCCCGTGGAGGTGGCTGGTGATGGCCCGTGGAGGTGGCTGGTGATGGCCCGTGCAGGTGGCTGGTGATGGCCCGTGCAGGTGGCTGGTGATGGCCCGTGCAGGTGGCTGGTG
The DNA here is from genome assembly GCA_036785665.1 of Chirona hameri. NCBI lineage: Eukaryota > Metazoa > Arthropoda > Thecostraca > Balanomorpha > Balanidae > Chirona > Chirona hameri. The sequence goes on along the minus strand of JAXIVJ010016338.1, from coordinate 24,374 downwards.
ATGGCCCGTGGAGGTGGCTGGTGATGGCCCGTGGAGGTGGCTGGTGATGGCCCGCGGAGGTGGCTGGTGATGGCCCGCGGAGGTGGCTGGTGATGGCCCGCGGAGGTGGCTGGTGATGGCCCGTGCAGGTGGCTGGTGATGGCCCGTGCAGGTGGCTGGTGATGGCCCGTGCAGGTGGCTGGTGATGGTGAGCGGAGGTGGCGATTCTGCGGGTGGGCAGGGCAGGTCGTATGTGTTGTCAAGTTTTAGTTGAGGTTAGTTTATTCAACATAAGATACGACGATGAAGCATAAGTCGCTCATAAGTAAAGTACCTTTCCAATAAAGAAACTTCTATTAAAACACACAATTAACCGAGAAAGAAGCACAGACGTCAACAGCCCATTTCGCTCGTTCGGTTGATGTAACTTAGTAGGTAGGTTTAGTAGGTTTGGTTAGTAGGTACAACAAATCCTGATACCTTTTTTAACCGTGGGCTGGTAGCGGGTTGAATGAACTGGATTCACTCATTTCTTGTCATGTGTCGCGTTTTGATGAGCATTGCACAGTTTAGCTTCATCGCAGAAATTACTGCCGTTAAGTTTGACACCCTGTTTCTGCCTCAGAAAATCTCTGACAATCTCAGTTTGTTCGTGCAGAGTTCAACCGCACATTTTCTGTTTCAAATATTTCCTTGAGGCTACGTCTTTGTGCAGTGTCCTGAAATTGGTTTTTGCAAGAGTGTGATGAATGCTGAGAGGACGTCACTATTCCAGAAGGAGGTGGGATTGAGGTTCAAATTTGTATGATAATAACCCAAAATGGATGCTTCGGGCAGTCAGTTTGTTGTATATTTAACAAAAAATAGCTGTTCCGATAATTTAAAACTAAGCGTGTGTTAAAAGCGTGACTTGTTTTTAATACTATTTAGCTCGATCGCTAGTGACGTCGTTTCGATGGCAAGTGACGTGACAAAAAAGTGTATTTGGGTGTGTCTTTCCACTCATATTTGTGAAATTCAGGACACTGTCTTTGTGAACTGCATGCAGTTTCCTTAGCGTAAACTTTATACGTGCTGATTAAATTACCGAACAACACTTTATCGGCCCTTTACCTGTAAACCGTTAACGGCCGCGCCTCGTCTCTCCTCCCAGCCGTATCTTCTGAGCGAGGACCTGTCATCCGACTGGGACGCCAAGCCCGTTCGTCGGCTGGTCGGCTCCAACTTCGACCAGGTGGTGATGGACAAGAGCAAGACCGTGCTGGTGGACTTTTACGCGCCCTGGTGCGGTCACTGCCGCAAACTGGAGCCCGAGCTGGAACAGGTGAGTGGTTGGAGTGGAATGTGATGGGTGGGTGGGGTGAGGTGAGGGGTGGCAGTAATAACCGGGTGGGGTAAGGGGATGGTGGGGTGAGGTCAAGGGGGGCAGTTATAGCCGGGGAGGGTAAGGGGTTGGTGGGATGAGGTCAGGGGTGGCAGTTATAGCCGGGGAGGGTAGGGGGCTGGTGGGGTGGTGGGATGAGGTCAGGGGTGACAGTTATAGCCGGGGAGGGTAAGGGGCTGGTGGGATGGTGGGGTGAGGTCAGGGGTGGCAGTTATAGCCAGGGAGGGTAATGGGATGGTGGGGTGAGGTCAGGGGTAACAGTTATAGCCGGGGAGGGTAAGGGGATGGTGGGGTGAGGTCAGGGGTGGCAGTTATAGCCGGGGAGGGTAAGGGGTTGGTGGGATGATGGGGTTGTGGGGTGAGGTCAGGGGTGGCAGTTATAGCCGGGGAGGGTAAGGGGATGGTGGGATGAGGTCAGGGGTGGCAGTTATAGCCAGGGAGGGTAATGGGATGGTGGGGTGAGGTCAGGGGTGGCAGTTATAGCCGGAGAGGGTAAGGGGCTCGTGGCCGGGGTAGGTTCAGTGAAGGCACAGTGGGTGGGAGAGGGAGGGGTTGTAGTCATGGCTGGAGCGGGAGCCTGAACTGGGGAAGGTGAGTGGTGTGATTTTGATGGAGAGATAAGGTCAAGAGTGGGGTGGCAGTTATACCTGAAGATGATATGGGCCGTGTTCTTTTGCGTGAGGACCCCCGATAGCTGTGTATGGAGCCTCCGGCTATGAACTGCTGCTGACGTCACAATGACGTGTCTGCATGTCGCCGTATTGTTATGTACCGCGCGGCTTGTAATGCGGTTCAGGTCAACGCCCTGAAGCATGACGTCACGCTTTCTCCCAAAGTTTCTCATCCCCCTGTCGCTGATTGGTCAACGGGCCGTCCTCACAACCCTCATGTCGCAAAGAACACGGCCGTGGGCTGTTGCGTCACGGGTGGGGGTGGGGGTGGGTCAGGTGTGGCACAGGGGGTCGAGGTGGGGGTGGGTCAGGTGTGGCACAGGAGGTCGAGGTGGGGGTGGGTCAGGTGTGGCACAGGAGGTCGAGGTGGGGTGGGTCAGGTGTGTCACAGGAGGTCGAGGTGGGGGTGGGTCAGGTGTGGCACAGGAGGTCGAGGTGGGGGTGAGTCAGGTGTGGCACAGGAGGTCGAGGTGGGGGTGGGTCAGGTGTGGCACAGGAGGTCGAGGTGGGGGCGGGTCAGGTGTGGCACAGGAGGTCGAGGTTGGGATGGGTCAGGTGTGGCACAGGAGGTCGAGGTGGGGGGTGGGTCAGGTGTGGCACAGGAGGCCGAGGTGGGGGTGGGTCAGGTGTGGCACAGGAGGTCGAGGTGGGGGTGGGTCAGGTGTGGCACAGGAGGTCGAGGTGGGGGTGGGTCAGGTGTGGCACAGGAGGTGGGGGTGGGGTGGGTCAGGTGTGGCACAGGAGGTCGAGGTGGGGGTGGGGTGGGTCAGGTGTGGCACAGGAGGTCGAGGTGGGGGTGGGTCAGGTGTGGCACAGGAGGTCGAGGTGGGGGTGGGGTGGGTCAGGTGTGGCACAGGAGGTCGAGGTGGGGGTGGGTCAGGTGTGGCACAGGAGGTCGAGGTGGGGGTGGGGTGGGTCAGGTGTGGCACAGGAGGTCGAGGTGGGGGTGGGTCAGGTGTGGCACAGGAGGTCGAGGTGGGGGTGGGTCAGGTATGGCACAAGAGGTCGAGGTGGGGGTGGGGTGGGTCAGGTGTGGCACAGGAGGTCGAGGTGGGGGTGGGTCAGGTATGGCACAGGAGGTCGAGTTGGGGGTGGGGTGGGTCAGGTGTGGCACAGGAGGTCGAGGTGGGGGTGGGTCAGGTGTGGCACAGGAGGTCGAGGTGGGGGTGGGTCAGGTGTGGCACAGGAGGTCGAGGTGGGGGTGGGGTGGGTCAGGTGTGGCACAGGAGGTCGAGGTGGGGGTGGGGTGGGTCAGGTGTGGCACAGGAGGTCGAGGTGGGGGTGGGGTGGGTCAGGTGTGGCACAGGAGGTCGAGGTGGGGGTGGGGTGGGTCAGGTGTGGCACAGGAGGTCGAGGTGGGGGTGGGTCAGGTGTGGCACAGGAGGTCGAGGTGGGGGTGGGTCAGGTGTGGCACAGGAGGTCGAGGTGGGGGTGGGGTGGGTCAGGTGTGGCACAGGAGGTCGAGGTGGAGGTGGGGTGGGTCAGGTGTGGCACAGGAGGTCGAGGTGGGGGTGGGGTGGGTCAGGTGTGGCACAGGAGGTCGAGGTGGGGGTGGGGTGGGTCAGGTGTGGCACAGGAGGTCGAGGTGGGGGTGGGGTGGGTCAGGTGTGGCACAGGAGGTCGAGGTGGGGGTGGGTCAGGTGTGGCACAGGAGGTCGAGGTGGGGGTGGGTCAGGTGTGGCACAGGAGGTCGAGGTGGGGGTGGGGTGGGTCAGGTGTGGCACAGGAGGTGGGGATGGGGTGGGTCAGGTGTGGCACAGGAGGTCGAGGTAGGGGTGGGGTGGGTCAGGTGTGGCACAGGAGGTCGAGGTGGGGGTGGGTCAGGTGTGGCGCAGGAGGTCGAGGTGGGGGTGGGTCAGGTGTGGCACAGGAGGTCGAGGTGGGGGTGGGGGTGGGTCAGGTGTGGCACAGGAGGTCGAGGTGGGGGTGGGGTGGGTCAGGTGTGGCACAGGAGGTCGAGGTGGGGGTGGGGTGGGTCAGGTGTGGTACAGGAGGTCGAGGTGGGGGTGGGGTGGGTCAGGTGTGGCACAGGAGGTCGAGGTGGGGGTGGGGTGGGTCAGGTGTGGCACAGGAGGTCGAGGTGGGGGTGGGTCAGGTGTGGCACAGGAGGTCGAGGTGGGGGTGGTGGTGGGTCAGGTGTGGCACAGGAGGTCGAGGTGGGGGTGGGGTGGGTCAGGTGTGGCACAGGAGGTCGAGGTGGGGGTGGGTCAGGTGTGGCACAGGAGGTCGAGGTGGGGGTGGGGTGGGTCAGGTGTGGCACAGGAGGTCGAGGTGGGGGTGGGTCAGGTGTCGTACAGGAGGTCGAGGTGGGGGTGGGTCAGGTGTGGCACAGGAGGTCGAGGTGGGGGTGGGTCAGGTGTGGCACAGGAGGTCGAGGTGGGGGTGGGTCAGGTGTGGCACAGGAGGTCGAGGTGGGGGTGGGGTGGGTCAGGTGTGGCACAGGAGGTCGAGGTGGGGGTGGGTCAGGTGTGGCACAGGAGGTCGAGGTGGGGGTGGGGGTGGGTCAGGTGTGGCACAGGAGGTCGAGGTGGGGGTGGGGTGGGTCAGGTGTGGCACAGGAGGTCGAGGTGGGGGTGGGTCAGGTGTGGCACAGGAGGTCGAGGTGGGGGTGGGGTGGGTCAGGTGTGGCACAGGAGGTCGAGGTGGGGGTGGGTCAGGTGTGGCACAGGAGGTCGAGGTGGGGGTGGGGTGGGTCAGGTGTGGCACAGGAGGTCGAGGTGGGGGTGGGTCAGGTGTGGTACAGGAGGTCGAGGTGGGGGTGGGTCAGGTGTGGTACAGGAGGTCGAGGTGGGGGTGGGTCAGGTGTGGTACAGGAGGTCGAGGTGGGGGTGGGTCAGGTGTGGTACAGGAGGTCGAGGTGGGGGTGGGTCAGGTGTGGCACAGGAGGTCGAGGTGGTGGTGGGTCAGGTGTGGTACAGGAGGTCGAGGTGGGGGTGGGTTGGGTCAGGTGTGGTACAGGAGGTCGATGTGGGGGTGGGTCAGGTGTGGTACAGGAGGTCGAGGTGGGGGTGGGTCAGGTGTGGCACAGGAGGTCGAGGTGGGGGTGGGTCAGGTGTGGTACAGGAGGTGGGGGTGGGTCAGGTGTGGTGCAGGAGGTCGAGGTGGGGGTGGGTCAGGTGTGGCACAGGAGGTCGAGGTGGGGGTGGGGTGGGTCAGGTGTGGTACAGGAGGTCGAGGTGGGGGTGAGTCAGGTGTGGTACAGGAGGTCGAGGTGGGGGTGGGTCAGGTGTGGCACAGGAGGTCGAGGTGGGGGTGGGTCAGGTGTGGTACAGGAGGTCGAGGTGGGGGTGAGTCAGGTGTGGTACAGGAGGTCGAGGTGGGGGTGGGTCAGGTGTGGCACAGGAGGTCGAGGTGGGGGTGGGTCAGGTGTGGTACAGGAGGTCGAGGTGGGGGTGGGTCAGGTGTGGCACAGGAGGTCGAGGTGGGGGTGGGTCAGGTGTGGTACAGGAGGTCGAGGTGGGGGTGGGTCAGGTGTGGTACAGGAGGTCGAGGTGGGGGTGGGTCAGGTGTGACACAGGAGGTCGAGGTGGGGGTGGGTCAGGTGTGGCACAGGAGGTCGAGGTGGGGGTGGGGTGGGTCAGGTGTGGCACAGGAGGTCGAGGTGGGGGTGGGTCAGGTGTGGCACAGGAGGTCGAGGTGGGGGTGGGTCAGGTGTGGTACAGGAGGTCGAGGTGGGGGTGGGTCAGGTGTGGCACAGGAGGTCGAGGTGGGGGTGGGTCAGGTGTGGCACAGGGGGTCGAGGTGGGGTGAATTAGTGGTGTAATGGTGGGGTGAATTAGTGGTATAATGGTGGGGTGAATTAGTGGTGTAATGGTGGGGGTGAATTAGTGGTGTAATGGTGGGGTGAATTAGTGGTGTAATGGTGGGGTGAATTAGTGGTGTAATGGTGGGGGTGAATTAGTGGTGTAATGGTGGGGTGAATTAGTGGTGTAATGGTGGGGGTGAATTAGTGGTGTAATGGTGGGGTGAATTAGTGGTGTAATGGTGGGGGTGAATGGTGGGGTGGTGTAATGGTGGGGGTGAATTAGTGGTGTAATGGTGGGGTGAATTAGTGGTGTAATGGTGGGGGTGAATTAGTGGTGTAATGGTGGGGTGAATTAGTGGTGTAATGGTGGGGTGAATTAGTGGTGTAATGGTGGGGGTGAATTAGTGGTGTAATGGTGGGGTGAATTAGTGGTGTAATGGTGGGGTGAATTAGTGGTGTAATGGTGGGGTGAATTAGTGGTGTAATGGTGGGGTGAATTAGTGGTGTAATGGTGGGGTGAATTAGTGGTGTAATGGTGGGGTGAATTAGCGGTGTAATGGTGGGGTGAATTAGTGGTGTAATGGTGGGGTGAATTAGTGGTGTAATAGTGGGGTGAATTAGTGGTGTAATGGTGGGGTGAATTAGTGGTGTAATGGTGGGGTGAATTAGTGGTGTAATGGTGGGATGAATTAGTGGTGTAATGGTGGGATGAATTAGTGGTGTAATGGTGGCGGTAAATTAGTGGTGTAATGGTGGGGGTGAATTAGTGGTGTAATGGGGGGGGGGGGTGAATTAGTGGTGTAATGGTGGGGTGAATTAGTGGTGTAATGGTGGGGTGAATTAGTGGTGTAATGGTGGGGTGAATTAGTGGTGTAATGGTGGGGTGAATTAGTGGTGTAATGGTGGGGTGAATTAGTGGTGTAATGGTGGGGTGAATTAGTGGTGTAATGATGGGGTGAATTAGTGGTGTAATGGTGGGGTGAATTAGTGGTGTAATGGTGGGGTGAATTAGTGGTGTAATGGTGGGGTGAATTAGTGGTGTAATGGTGGGGTGAATTAGTGGTGTAATGGTGGGGTGAATTAGTGGTGTAATGGTGGGGTGAATTAGTGGTGTAATGGTGGGGTGAATTAGTGGTGTAATGGTGGGGTGAATTAGTGGTGTAATGGTGGGGTGAATTAGTGGTGTAATGGTGGGGTGAATTAGTGGTGTAATGGTGGGGTGAATTAGTGGTGTAATGGTGGGGTGAATTAGTGGTGTAATGGTGGGGGTGAATTAGTGGTGTAATGGTGGGGTGAATTAGTGGTGTAATGGTTGGGTGAATTAGTGGTGTAATGGTGGGGTGAATTAGTGGTGTAATGGTGGGGTGAATTAGTGGTGTAATGGTGGGGGTGAATTAGTGGTGTAATGGTGGGGTGAATTAGTGGTGTAATGGTGGGGTGAATTAGTGGTGTAATGGTGGGGTGAATTAGTGGTGTAATGGTGGGATGAATTAGTGGTGTAATGGTGGGGTGAATTGGTGGTGTAATGGTGGGGTGAATTAGTGGTGTAATGGTGGGGTGAATTAGTGGTGTAATGGTGGGGTGAATTAGTGGTGTAATGGTGGGGTGAATTAGTGGTGTAATGGTGGGGTGAATTAGTGGTGTAATGGTGGGGTGAATTAGTGGTGTAATGGTGGGGGTGAATTAGTGGTGTAATGGTGGGGTGAACTAGTGGTGTAATGGTGGGGGTGAATTAGAGGTGTAATGGTGGGGTGAATTAGTGGTGTAATGGTGGGGGTGAATTAGTGGTGTAATGGTGGGGTGAATTAGTGGTGTAATGGTGGGGTGGGGTGACTCGGAATTCCGAGTCGGGGGCGACTGTTTGGCGATCCTTCGCGCCCCGAAAGCCGGATGGAAGACTGACGTTCTATGGGGCTCGGACTCGCCCATCACTGCTTCCTCTCGGCAATCACCCCGTCCCGGCAGCTCGCTGAGAAGTACAAGGACTCTGACACTACTGAACACCTTGTTCATTCCGGCAGCTCGCTGAGAAGTACAAGGACTCTGACACCGTACTGAACACCCTGTTCATTCCGGCAGCTCGCTGAGAAGTACAAGGACTCTGACACTGTACTGAACACCTTGTTCATTCCGGCAGCTCGCTGAGAAGTACAAGGACTCTGACACCGTACTGAACACCCTGTTCATTCCGGCAGCTCGCGGAGAAGTACAAGGACTCTGACACTGTACTGAACACCCTGTTCATTCCGGCAGCTCGCTGAGAATTACAAGGACTCTGACACTACTGAACACCTTGTTCATTCCGGCAGCTCGCTGATAATTACAAGGACTCTGACACTACTGAACACCTTGTTCATTCCGGCAGCTCGCGGAGAAGTACAAGGACTCTGACACTACTGAACACCTTGGTCATTCCGGCAGCTCGCTGAGAAGTACAAGGACTCTGACACCGTACTGAACACCCTGTTCATTCCGGCAGCTCGCTGAGAAGTACAAGGACTCTGACACTGTACTGACCACCCTGTTCATTCCGGCAGCTCGCTGAGAAGTACAAGGACTCTGACACTGTACTGAACACCCTGTTCATTCCGGCAGCTCGCTGAGAAGTACAAGGACTCTGACACTGTACTGAACACCCTGTTCATTCCGGCAGCTCGCTGAGAAGTACAAGGACTCTGACACCGTACTGAACACCCTGTTCATTCCGGCAGCTCGCTGAGAAGTACAAGGACTCTGACACTGTACTGACCACCCTGTTCATTCCGGCAGCTCGCTGAGAAGTACAAGGACTCTGACACTGTACTGAACACCCTGTTCATTCCGGCAGCTCGCTGAGAAGTACAAGGACTCTGACACCGTACTGAACACCCTGTTCATTCCGGCAGCTCGCTGAGAAGTACAAGGACTGACACTGTACGACCACCCTGTTCATTCCGGCAGCCCGCTGAGAAGTACAAGGACTCTGACACTACTGAACACCCTGTTCATTCCGGCAGCCCGCTGAGAAGTACAAGGACTCTGACACTGTACTGAACACCTTGTTCATTCCGGCAGCTCGCTGAGAAGTACAAGGACTCTGACACTGTACTGAACACCCTGTTCATTCCGGCAGCTCGCTGAGAAGTACAAGGACTCTGACACTACTGAACACCTTGTTCATTCCGGCAGCTCGCTGAGAAGTACAAGGACTCTGACACTGTACTGAACACCCTGTTCATTCCGGCAGCTCGCGGAGAAGTACAAGGACTCTGACACTGTACTGAACACCCTGTTCATTCCGGCAGCTCGCTGAGAAGTACAAGGACTCTGACACCGTACTGAACACCCTGTTCATTCCGGCAGCTCGCTGAGAACTACAAAGACTCTGACACCGTGCTGATCGCCAAGATGGACGCGACGCTGAACGAGTTGACGCACTCGCGGCCCCGCAGCTTCCCTACCATCAAGATATGGAAGAAAGAGACGAATGAGGTGAGACTGACAGGGGTTTTGAGTTAACGATTGAGGATTGAGGATTGGGTGGACATGAACGGGTGGACCGCTAGTGATTAGACTAATAGTCATCTTTGTAATTAATTCGAGAGAAAAAATAACTAAATAGACGACTGAGTGGAACCAGATAAGTTAAAATTAAAGTACGGCAGATTAGCAGGTTAGCCAAGTATTACAGAAGGCAGATAAAGTACGGCGGAGTTAGATGTAAGCTTTGTGGAGATGGCCAAATTGCGGGATGTGTAAGAGTATACAAAGGCTATGGACCATCGGATCAATGCTCTTAACAGTTGTATTCGATGATGCCAGCTGACATACTGTCCAATCCAATGCCTACTTTTCTTGTGAATCTGGGATTAGACAAGGTGGACATGACATGGACAAGGAATGACGAGGTTAAATTTAATCGTGTTTCTTCGACAGCCGTACGTCGTCGGCTTGGCGTCTTTTATCGCCTTTATGACATTTGCATTAAGTCCTATGTGCTGGTCTCGCCTGTTTGACAGTGTGTGTGCTGGTCTCGCCTGTTTGACAGTGTGTGTGTGCTGGTCTCGCCTGTTTGACAGCGTGTGTGCTGGTCTCGCCTGTTTGACAGTGTGTGTGCTGTTCTCGCCTGTTTGACAGCGTGTGTGCTGGTCTCGCCTGTTTGACAGTGTGTGTGCTGGTCTCGCCTGTTTGACAGTGTGTGCTGGCCTGGTCTCGCCTGTTTGACAGTGTGTGTGCTGGTCTCGCCTGTTTGACAGTGTGTGTGCTGGTCTCGCCTGTTAGACAGTGTGTGTGCTGGTCTCGCCTGTTTGACAGTGTGTGTGTGCTGGTGTCGCCTGTTTGACAGTGTGTGTGCTGGTCTCACCTGTTTGATAGTGTGTGTGCTGGTCTCGCCTGTTTGATAGTGTGTGTGCCGGTCTCGCCTGTTTGACAGTGTGTGCTGGTCTCGCCTGTTTGACAGTGTGTGTGCTGGTCTCGCCTGTTTGACAGTGTGTGTGCTGGCCTCGCCTGTTTGACAGCGTGTGTGCTGGTCTCGCCTGTTTGACAGTGTGTGTGCTGGTCTCGCTTGTTTGACAGTGTGTGTGCTGGTCTCGCCTGTTTGACAGTGTGTGTGCTGGCCTCGCCTGTTTGACAGTGTGTGTGTGCTGGTCTCGCCTGTTTGACAGTGTGTGTGCTGGTCTCGCCTGTTAGACAGTGTGTGTGCTGGTCTCGCCTGTTTGACAGTGTGTTGTGTGCCGGTCTCGCCTGTTTGACAGTGTGTGTGCTGGTCTCGCCTGTTTGACAGTGTGTGTGTGCTGGTCTCGCCTGTTTGACAGTGTGTGTGTGCTGGTCTCGCCTGTTTGACAGTGTGTGTGTGCTGGTCTCGCCTGTTTGACAGTGTGTGTGCTGGTCTCGCCTGTTTGACAGCGTGTGTGTGCTGGTCTCGCCTGTTTGACAGTGTGTGTGTGCTGGTCTCTCCTGTTTGACAGTGTGTGTGTGCTGGTCTCGCCTGTTTGACAGTGTGTGTGTGTGCTGGTCTCGCCTGTTTGACAGTGTGTTGTGTGCCGGTCTCGCCTGTTTGACAGTGTGTGTGCTGGTCTCGCCTGTTTGACAGTGTGTGTGCTGGTCTCGCCTGTTTGACAGTGTGTGTGTGCTGGCCTCACCTGTTAGACAGTGTGTGTGCTGGTCTCGCCTGTTTGACAGCGTGTGTGCTGGTCTCGCCTGTTTGACAGTGTGTGCTGGCCTGGTTTCGCCTGTTTGACAGTGTGTGTGTGCTGGTCTCGCCTGTTTGACAGTGTGTGTGCTGGTCTCGCCTGTTTGACAGTGTGTGTGCTGCTCTCGCCTGTTTGACAGTGTGTGTGCTGGTCTCGCCTGTTTGACAGTGTGTGTGTGTGCTGGTCTCGCCTGTTTGACAGTGGGTGTGCTGGTCTCGCCTGTTTGACAGTGTGTGTGCTGGCCTGGTCTCGCCTGTTTGACAGTGTGTGCTGGCCTGGTCTCGCCTGTTTGACAGTGTGTGTGTGTGTGTGCTGGTGTCGCCTGTTTGACAGTGTGTGTTCTGGTCTCGAACTGTCGCCTGTTTGACAGTGTGTGTGCTGGTCTCGCCTGTTTGACAGTGTGTGTGCTGGCCTGGTCTCGCCTGTTTGACAGTGTGTGCTGGCCTGGTCTCGCCTGTTTGACAGTGTGTGTGCTGGTCTCGCCTGTTTGACAGTGTGTGTGCTGGTCTCGCCTGTTTGACAGTGTGTGTGCTGGTCTCGCCTGTTTGACAGTGTGTGTGCTGGTCTCGCCTGTTTGACAGTGTGTGTGCTGGCCTGGTCTCGCCTGTTTGACAGTGTGTGTGCTGGTCTCGCCTGTTAGACAGTGTGTGTGCTGGTCTCGCCTGTTTGACAGTGTGTGTGTGCTGGTCTCGCCTGTTTGACAGCGTGTGTGTGCTGGTCTCGCCTGTTTGACAGTGTATGTGCTGGCCTGGTCTCGCCTGTTTGACAGTGTGTATGCTGGCCTGGTCTCGCCTGTTTGACAGTGTGTGTGCTGGTCTCGCCTGTTAGACAGTGTGTGTGCTGGTCTCGCCTGTTTGACAGTGTGTGTGCTGGCCTGGTCTCGCCTGTTTGACAGTGTGTGTGCTGGTCTCGCCTGTTTGACAGTGTGTGTGCTGGTCTCGCCTGTTAGACAGTGTGTGTGCTGGTCTCGCCTGTTTGACAGTGTGTGTGCTGGTCTCGCCTGTTTGACAGTGTGTGTGTGCTGGTCTCGCCTGTTTGACAGTGTGTGCTGGCCTGGTCTCGCCTGTTTGACAGTGTGTGTGCTGGTCTCGCCTGTTAGACAGTGTGTGTGCTGGTCTCGCCTGTTTGACAGTGTGTGTGCTGGTCTCGCCTGTTTGACAGTGTGTGTGCTGGTCTCGCCTGTTAGACAGTGTGTGTGTGCTGGTCTCGCCTGTTTGACAGTGTGTGTGCTGACCTGGTCTCGCCTGTTTGACAGTGGGTGTGCTGGTCTCGCCTGTTTGACAGTGTGTGTGTGTGTGTGCTGGTCTCGCCTGTTTGACAGTGTGTGTGCTGGTCTCGCCTGTTTGACAGTGTGTGTGCTGGCCTGGTCTCGCCTGTTTGACAGTGTGTGTGCTGGTCTCGCCTGTTTGACAGTGTGTGTGTGCTGGTCTCGCCTGTTTGACAGTGTGTGTGCTGGTCTCGCCTGTTTGACAGTGTGTGCGCTGGCCTGGTCTCGCCTGTTTGACAGTGTGTGTGCTGGTCTCGCCTGTTTGACAGTGTGTGTGCTGGTCTCGCCTGTTTGATAGTGTGTGTGCTGGTCTCGCCTGTTTGACAGTGTGTGTGCTGGCCTGGTCTCGCCTGTTTGACAGTGTGTGTGCTGGTCTCGCCTGTTTGACAGTGTGTGTGCTGGTCTCGCCTGTTTGACAGTGTGTGTGCTGGTCTCGCCTGTTTGACAGTGTGTGTGCTGGTCTCGCCTGTTTGACAGTGTGTGTGTGCTGGTCTCGCCTGTTTGACAGTGTGTGTGCTGGCCTGGTCTCGCCTGTTTGACAGTGTGTGTGCTGGCCTGGTCTCGCCTATTTGACAGTGTGTGTGCTGGCCTGGTCTCGCCTGTTTGACAGTGTGTGTGTGTGCTGGCCTCGCCTGTTTGACAGTGTGTGTGTGCTGGTCTCGCCTGTTTGACAGTGTGTGTGCTGGTCTCGCCTGTTTGACAGTGTGTGTGTGCTGGTCTCGCCTGTTTGACAGTGTGTGTGTGTGCTGGTCTCGCCTGTTTGACATTGTGTGTTCTGGTCTCGCCTGTTTGACAGTGTGTGTGCTGGCCTCGCCTGTTTGACAGTGTGTGTGTGCTGGTCTCGCCTGTTTGACAGTGTGTGTGCTGGTCTCGCCTGTTTGACAGTGTGCGGTGTTTGCCGGTTGCCTCAGGTTGTGGAGTATAACGGAGAGCGGACGGTCGGAGGGATGACTAAGTTTATCGAGAGTGGAGGGGAGTACGGGAAGGCGCCACCGCAGGAGGAAGATTACGATGATGAGGAGGAGGATGAGGTGAGTCACGTCACGTGACTCCCCACTGACCACCCCTGACCGCCACACCGCTCTACCCCACTCTCGTTTTCCACACCACTTGGCACTCGACCCATCTCCCACTCGGTCTTCGGCCTCTCGTCTCTCACACCACTCGGCACTCGACCCATCTCCCACTCCGTCTTCGGCCTCTCGTCTTCCACACCACTCGGCACTCGACCCATCTCCCACTCGGTCTTCGGCCTCTCGTCTCTCACACCACTCGGCACTCGACCCATCTCCCACTCGGTCTTCGGCCTCTCGTCTCTCACACCACTCGGCACTCGACCCATCTCCCACTCGGTCTTCGGCCTCTCGTCTCTCACACCACTCGGCACTCGACCCATCTCACACTCCGTCTTCGGCCTCTCGTCTCTCACACCACTCGGCACTCGACCCATCTCACACTCCGTCTTCGGCCTCTCGTCTTCCACACCACTCGGCACTCGACCCATCTCACACTCCGTCTTCGGCCTCTCGTCTTCCACACCACTCGGCACTCGACCCATCTCCCACTCCGTCTTCGGCCTCTCGTCTTCCACACCACTCGGCACTCGACCCATCTCCCACTCCGTCTTCGGCCTCTCGTCTTCCACACCACTCGGCACTCGACCCATCTCCCACTCCGTCTTCGGCCTCTCGTCTTCCACACCACTCGGCACTCGACCCATTTCCCACTCCGTCTTCGGCCTCTCGTCTTCCACACCACTCGGCACTCGACCCATCTCCCACTCGGTCTTCGGCCTCTCGTCTCTCACACCACTCGGCACTCGACCCATCTCACACTCCGTCTTCGGCCTCTCGTCTTCCACACCACTCGGCACTCGACCCATCTCCCACTCCGTCTTCGGCCTCTCGTCTTCCACACCACTCGGCACTCGACCCATCTCCCACTCCGTATTCGGCCTCTCGTCTCTCACACCACTCGGCACTCTACCGATCTCCCACTCCGTCTTCGGCCTCTCGTCTTCCACACCACTCGGCACTCGACCCATTTCCCACTCCGTCTTCGGCCTCTCGTCTTCCACACCACTCGGCACTCGACCCATCTCCCACTCCGTCTTCGGCCTCTCGTCTTCCACACCACTCGGCACTCGACCCATCTCCCACTCCGTCTTCGGCCTCTCGTCTTCCACACCACTCGGCACTCGACCCATCTCCCACTCCGTATTCGGCCTCTCGTCTCTCACACCACTCGGCATTCTACCGATCTCCCACTCCGTCTTCGGCCTCTCGTCTTCCACACCACTCGGCACTCGACCCATCTCACACTCCGTCTTCGGCCTCTCGTCTTCCACACCACTCGGCACTCGACCCATTTCCCACTCCGTCTTCGGCCTCTCGTCTTCCACACCACTCGGCACTCGACCCATCTCACACTCCGTCTTCGGCCTCTCGTCTCTCACACCACTCGGCACTCGACCCATCTCCCACTCCGTCTTCGGCCTCTCGTCTTCCACACCACTCGGCACTCGACCCATCTCCCACTCCGTCTTCGGCCTCTCGTCTTCCACACAACTCGGCACTCGACCCATCTCCCACTCCGTCTTCGGCCTCTCGTCTTCCACACCACTCGGCACTCGACCCATCTCCCACTCCGTCTTCGGCCTCTCGTCTTCCACACCACTCGGCACTCGACCCATCTCCCACTCCGTCTTCGGCCTCTCGTCTTCCACACCACTCGGCACTCGACCCATCTCCCACTCGGTCTTCGGCCTCTCGTCTTCCACACCACTCGGCACTCGACCCATCTCCCACTCCGTCTTCGGCCTCTCGTCTTCCACACCACTCGGCACTCGACCCATCTCCCACTCCGTCTTCGGCCTCTCGTCTTCCACACCACTCGGCACTCGACCCATCTCCCACTCCGTCTTCGGCCTCTCGTCTTCCACACCACTCGGCACTCGACCCATCTCCCACTCCGTCTTCGGCCTCTCGTCTTCCACACCACTCGGCACTCGACCCATCTCCCACTCCGTCTTCGGCCTCTCGTCTTCCACACCACTCGGCACTCGACCCATCTCTCACTCCGTCTTCGGCCTCTCGTCTTCCACACCACTCGGCACTCGACCCATCTCCCACTCCGTCTTCGGCCTCTCGTCTTCCACACCACTCGGCACTCGACCCATCTCCCACTCCGTCTTCGGCCTCTCGTCTTCCACACCACTCGACACTCGACCCATCTCCCACTCCGTCTTCGGCCTCTCGTCTTCCACACCACTCGGCACTCGACCCATCTCCCACTCCGTCTTCGGCCTCTCGTCTTCCACACCACTCGGCACTCGACCCATCTCCCACTCCGTCTTCGGCCTCTCGTCTCTCACACCACTCGGCACTCGACCCATCTCCTACTCCGTCTTCGGCCTCTCGTCTTCCACACCACTCGGCACTCGACCCATCTCCCACTCCGTCTTCGGCCTCTCGTCTCTCACACCACTCGGCACTCGACCCATCTCCCACTCCGTCTTCGGCCTCTCGTCCTCCACACCACGCGGCACTCGACCCATCTCCCACTCCGTCTTCGGCCTCTCGTCTTCCACACCACTCGGCACTCGACCCATCTCCCACTCCGTCTTCGGCCTCTCGTCTTCCACACCACTCGGCACTCGACCCATCTCCCACTCCGTCTTCGGCCTCTCGTCTTCCACACCACTCGGCACTCGACCCATCTCTCACTCCGTCTTCGGCCTCTCGTCTTCCACACCACTCGGCACTCGACCCATCTCCCACTCCGTCTTCGGCCTCTCGTCTTCCACACCACTCGGCACTCGACCCATCTCCCACTCCGTCTTCGGCCTCTCGTCTTCCACACCACTCGACACTCGACCCATCTCCTACTCCGTCTTCGGCCTCTCGTCTTCCACACCACTCGGCACTCGACCCATCTCCCACTCCGTCTTCGGCCTCTCGTCTTCCACACCACTCGGCACTCGACCCATCTCCCACTCCGTCTTCGGCCTCTCGTCTCTCACACCACTCGGCACTCGACCCATCTCCCACTCCGTCTTCGGCCTCTCGTCTTCCACACCACTCGGCACTCGACCCATCTCCCACTCCGTCTTCGGCCTCTCGTCTTCCACACCACTCGGCACTCGACCCATCTCCCACTCCGTCTTCGGCCTCTCGTCTCTCACACCACTCGGCACTCGACCCATCTCCCACTCGTCTTCGGCCTCTCGTCTTCCACACCACTCGGCACTCGACCCATCTCCCACTCCGTCTTCGGCCTCTCGTCTCTCACACCACTCGGCACTCGACCCATCTCCCACTCCGTCTTCGGCCTCTCGTCTCTCACACCACTCGGCACTCGACCCATCTCCCACTCCGTCTTCGGCCTCTCGTCTCTCACACCACTCGGCACTCGACCCATCTCCCACTCCGTCTTCGGCCTCTCGTCTCTCACACCACTCGGCACTCGACCCATCTCCCACTCCGTCTTCGGCCTCTCGTCTTCCACACCACTCGGCACTCTACCCATCTCCCACTCCGTCTTCGGCCTCTCGTCTCTCACACCACTCGGCACTCGACCCATCTCCCACTCGGTCTTCGGCCTCTCGTCTCTCACACCACTCGGCACTCGACCCATCTCCCACTCCGTCTTCGGCCTCTCGTCTTCCACACCACTCGGCACTCGACCCATCTCCCACTCCGTCTTCGGCCTCTCGTCTCTCACACCACTCGGCACTCGACCCATCTCCCACTCCGTCTTCGGCCTCTCGTCTTCCACACCACTCGGCACTCGACCCATCTCCCACTCCGTCTTCGGCCTCTCGTCTTCCACACCACTCGGCACTCGACCCATCTCCCACTCCGTCTTCGGCCTCTCGTCTTCCACACCACTCGGCACTCGACCCATCTCCCACTCCGTCTTCGGCCTCTCGTCTTCCACACCACTCGGCACTCGACCCATCTCCCACTCCGTCTTCGGCCTCTCGTCTTCCACACCACTCGGCACTCGACCCATCTCCCACTCCGTCTTCGGCCTCTCGTCTCTCACACCACTCGGCACTCGACCCATCTCCCACTCCGTCTTCGGCCTCTCGTCTTCCACACCACTCGGCACTCGACCCATCTCCCACTCCGTCTTCGGCCTCTCGTCTTCCACACCACTCGGCACTCGACCCATCTCCCACTCCGTCTTCGGCCTCTCGTCTTCCACACCACTCGGCACTCGACCCATCTCCAACTCCGTCTTCGGCATCTCGTCTTCCACACCACTCGGCACTCGACCCATCTCCCACTCCGTCTTCGGCCTCTCGTCTTCCACACCACTCGGCACTCGACCCATCTCCCACTCCGTCTTCGGCCTCTCGTCTTCCACACCACTCGGCACTCGACCCATCTCCCACTCCGTCTTCGGCCTCTCGTCTTCCACACCACTCGGCACTCGACCCATCTCCCACTCCGTCTTCGGCCTCTCGTCTTCCACACCACTCGGCACTCGACCCATCTCCCACTCCGTCTTCGGCCTCTCGTCTCTCACACCACTCGGCACTCGACCCATCTCCCACTCCGTCTTCGGCCTCTCGTCTTCCACACCACTCGGCACTCGACCCATCGCCCACTCCGTCTTCGGCCTCTCGTCTTCCACACCACTCGGCACTCGACCCATCTCCCACTCCGTCTTCGGCCTCTCGTCTTCCACACCACTCGGCACTCGACCCATCTCCAACTCCGTCTTCGGCCTCTCGTCTTCCACACCACTCGGCACTCGACCCATCTCCCACTCCGTCTTCGGCCTCTCGTCTTCCACACCACTCGGCACTCGACCCATCTCCCACTCCGTCTTCGGCCTCTCGTCTTCCACACCACTCGGCACTCGACCCATCTCCCACTCCGTCTTCGGCCTCTCGTCTTCCACACCACTCGGCACTCGACCCATCTCCCACTCCGTCTTCGGCCTCTCGTCTTCCACACCACTCGGCACTCGACCCATCTCCCACTCCGTCTTCGGCCTCTCGTCTTCCACACCACTCGGCACTCGACCCATCTCCCACTCCGTCTTCGGCCTCTCGTCTTCCACACCACTCGGCACTCGACCCATCTCCCACTCCGTCTTCGGCCTCTCGTCTTCCACACCACTCGGCACTCGACCCATCTCCCACTCCGTCTTCGGCCTCTCGTCTTCCACACCACTCGGCACTCGACCCATCTCCCACTCGGTCTTCGGCCTCTCGTCTTCCACACCACTCGGCACTCGACCCATCTCCCACTCCGTCTTCGGCCTCTCGTCTTCCACACCACTCGGCACTCGACCCATCTCCCACTCCGTCTTCGGCCTCTCGTCTTCCACACCACTCGGCACTCGACCCATCTCCCACTCCGTCTTCGGCCTCTCGTCTTCCACACCACTCGGCACTCGACCCATCTCCCACTCCGTCTTCGGCCTCTCGTCTTCCACACCACTCGGCACTCGACCCATCTCCCACTCCGTCTTCGGCCTCTCGTCTTCCACACCACTCGGCACTCGACCCATCTCCCACTCCGTCTTCGGCCTCTCGTCTCTCACACCACTCGGCACTCGACCCATCTCCCACTCCGTCTTCGGCCTCTCGTCTTCCACACCACTCGGCACTCGACCCATCTCCCACTCCGTCTTCGGCCTCTCGTCTCTCACACCACTCGGCACTCGACCCATCTCCCACTCCGTCTTCGGCCTCTCGTCTCTCACACCACTCGACACTCGACCCATCTCCCACTCCGTCTTCGGCCTCTCGTCTCTCACACCACTCGGCACTCGACCCATCTCCCACTCCGTCTTCGGCCTCTCGTCTCTCACACCACTCGGCACTCGACCCATCTCCCACTCCGTCTTCGGCCTCTCGTCTCTCACACCACTCGGCACTCGACCCATCTCCCACTCCGTCTTCGGCCTCTCGTCTCTCACACCACTCGGCACTCGACCCATCTCCCACTCCGTCTTCGGCCTCTCGTCTCTCACACCACTCGGCACTCGACCCATCTCCCACTCCGTCTTCGGCCTGCTTCGTAGCGTCTCGGTGTCATATATTCAGTGTAACGTGTTTGTAGCGATTCGTTGTCACGTATGCCCGCTCACGTTAGGTGTTACGATACAGCGAAGATTACGCAGCCTGTTTCGCAGTCTTATCAACATTTATATCCGTTCGCCACAGGGCTTCGAGCACAGCGAAGATTACGCGGACTGTTTCTCGGAGTCTTATTATCGACATGTATGTGCGTTTCCGGCAGGATTTCGAATACAGCGAAGACTACACTGATGATGAGGAATACGCAGGACATGACGAGCTGTGATCCGGCGTTCACGTCCTGGCTCTCCTCCACTGGCCAGGGAGGCTTCCTCCGTGGAGAGGATGAGGGAGCTGTGATCCGGAGTTCACGACCTGGCTCTCCTTCACTGGCCAGGGAGGCTTCCTCTGTGGAGAGGATGAGGGAGCTGTGATCCGGAGTTCACGACCTGGCCCTCCTTCACTGGCCAGGGAGGCTTCCTCTGTGGAGAGGATGAGGGACGGAAGACAAACATTTCGTCGGCCTGAAATTCAGAGGTCATCAGCAACGGGTGGGATGGGAGCTTTACTTACAGTGGAATTTGATGTGTAAACCGTGAGTTTGATCTGTGAGCGAGATCTGACTTTTGGGAAGACATTTTTGATACATTGTCTTTTAAGTGGAAGAGATTCTGCGATATTTTCTGAGATTGTGAGTGAATTTGTGGAGTATTACTGTTTGTGAACGTGTTTGTGTGCTTGTTCGTAAACTCGTGGAGTTTTGTATGTGCGAAGTTGCGGTGGAGGTTCGTTTTGTACGACTGTTGTCCCTTGTTACTGAGCTCTTGTCCGAATTACGATGGCGAATGTGTCTAAATGCGGCAATGTTTTTTACGAAGATTATGAGGATGCCTTTGTCTGATTTACAATGAGATTCTCCTGAGATTTTCCCAAAGATTTTATCTGTAGTCTTGTAACACCAAATGTTCCAATTTGTTTCGTTTGAGTCCACATAATTATACCACGACGTTGGGTTGATGACTGCTATACTTGGGTCGCAGGTTTATGGCCACACGAGACTGCCACGGTACCACATTGAAGAGCAGCTATTCCGTCATCACTGTCTTACTGATATATGGACGACCACAAACAATATTTTGCCTCGCGGCTGGAATCGTCTTCCATTGTCGAAGTCCATTGTCGATGCAAAACTCTATTGGGTGTTAAGTGAAACATCAGTTATTTTTACATCGGAATACACGATGCTCGACGATGCAAGAGTGAATTGACGCAAGTTTTCGCCGGGAAAGCGGATGTTAATACCAGAGGAGTCTGCTTCATTGGTTTTTGCTCTGTTTGTGAACACGCTTTAGCGCTCATTTGCGCTAAACGTATTCGCTCCGTCAAAGTAGAGGCATAACTTGATAATTTCCTCGTGCGGGCTTAGAATTTTCAACACAGGCCTTGCAGGCCCTGTGATTGTCTTTGCCCTCCACGCTGAACCCAAACGAAGCTCGAAATACGAGTCATGTAGTCGTTGCCTCTTTGAATTCACCTGGCCTTGTGAATTACCGAGCTCCGTTTGGTACCAACGAAGTGCGACACCTACAAGTACTGAACGAATTGATCGCCGGCCACACATGCGAGCGCACTGAGCTTCGACGGGACTGTTTGGACTTACGGACGCAGACACCTTATCGGCGTAAAGGCAAACAATGAACGAAGACGGAGACTCGAGGGAAAAGTTTGTGGAAAGCGGGGTCATCGTGGAACCAGGCGAGTGTTAACGTTTCTCTTCTAGTCCGTTCTTGTGCATTTCAACTTTGGACAATATTTACTTCTTTCAGATTATTCTAATACAAAACGTTTTCGATGTCAACCGCATTGCCCGTGACGCATTATGTTGTATATGGAACATGATTCGTACCTTAATTAAAGATGAACATTGATATAACAAACTATTGCTTGATAGCTATCACACCTTAATAAACACGGGAACAACTCAAATTCATCTTCCCCTCCCCGAAGAACCTCTTCCCATCTCGATACTGACCTCGCCCCCGTCAAACCACACCTTAGTTATCTTACTAACGCTCCCATTCCTCCTTTCAGCTTCCTCTGAAGATTCCCCCGACGCTGTGACCTGTCAGCCTTCTGCCCTCGGCCCCGCGTCCGATCCTCCACGACCCTCCCCCTTCACCTTTCTCCGCCAACCGGGCCTGGCTGTTGCGCGTGAGCTCCTGCAGCGCTGCCGGGCCGGGCGGCCACTGCTGCGCATGCGCGGCGTCTTCTTCTTCCTGCTGGTGCTGTGCTGCGTGATGGCAGGGCTGCTGCGCGGTCCCCCCAGCTGGAGCCCGCCACCACTGCCGGCGACGCAGAGTCTACCCATCACCGCGAGGAAGAGCGGGTCACTGCTGGCGCCGCCGCCCGCGCGCCGACCGCCACGGGCCCGGGCCAGGCTGCCACGGGACAGTATGGGGTTCGGAGGGGATAGGTAGACGAGATGGATGCGTCAAATGGAAGAGTTTGGGAGATGTTTGTGGCTATAGCGCAGTACTGCAAGAGGCAAAACTTCGAACATGTAAACATACAAACGATCTACGAGTCCGTCGTACGCGTCGACACCCCGATAGTTTCGTGATCTAGGTATTACACCGACGATGTATTAAAGCGATATCATTGTCTGGAAGTGAGGAGTGGGTACAAGTCGCAGCTCAGGCTCCTAGGATTGCTTTGGAGCTGCGGTGCGGAGTGGAAAATTCTGACTAAAAATAAGCATAAAGAGTGCAAAATTCAACCCAAAACCATATGTACCAGGCTTTATCGCCCAATTACCTGCTCACCAGAATTAGTTATTACCCATACCAATCTTACTTGTCCGCCTCCACAGGCTGTCCCTATCATTACCTAAATCATTATCAGGGTTCCAATTATCCGGTTAACTACAAAATAAGGAGCGCCAAATTCCCAGTAAAACCCAGGAAAAGAGCGCAAAAATAGTATCCATGGGGTGTCGTTTTCCACCCAAATGTCCCAATATTAGGACACCGAAGTCGCTTTACCTCTTAAAACTTAGTTCCGAAAGTCTGATAACCATGAGAATTATATATATATATATATATATATATATATATATATATATATATATCCTCGTAAAACCCTGTTAAAGGCAGATAATCACCCTTTTCCACAAACATGGAATTAGCACCTGAAATCGATAGACGGGGCCAAAATATGATGTATAAATTCATCAAATATTGCATATAAACATTCCTACCGAAAGATATTGGCAGTTTCCTACTGATAAGCGATCCACGCTTATATCGGTCGTTACTCAGCAAGTACTCGATAACGAATTCAGTAAATTAGCCTTCCTACGCATTGCTATTTATCATGAAGGTATGCAATATGTTTCCTGCACTCTACCTTTTGCGAATGTGTCAAAAATTGTATGAACAATCAACAATTATTTGAAAACAAGTGCATTGACATCGGCAGTTTAGCTTGGCACCGGCCGGCCGGTACCAAGCTAAACTACAGCGACCCATTTGGTGTCTGCGATTTGTTTACAAGTGCCCATTCAACAACGTTGAACAGATTGATGCAAAAACGCGATGTTGCGCTTTCCAATAGTGGAGGGAGAATACCGATCATTAATTTTCCCAAACTTCCAACTTTGCATTAGGGAATCATTCTATGTAATTCTTAAATTTAGATAACATTTTAATACCATAACGGTAGTCAAATAAATTGTTGCTAACAAAATCAAAAGGCGATGATCTCCGGTCTCCCTATAAGAATCGTGTGTACGCCGAAATTAACTCCACCTCCGACACTGGCCATCACCACTCATCACCTTCTGTGCCCCGCAGCCTCCTCACCACAAGGCACAACTGATAACAAAAACAATCACCGATGATAAAAAATGCGTTTATTTTGTGATGCCGTCCACGAGGCAGGCGCGGAGCTCGGCCGGCCGGCGGGCGGCGTGGAGCGACTTACCCGAGGATCGCCCCCGTCCCCACCGGCCGACCCTACCCACACATGGAATACAAAGCGTCGCGGCGCGCCACTCTGGTCCAAAGCTGTCTACAAAAGGCCGACACTCGGGGGTCGCTCTCCGCCGCATCGCGCTCATCACGGGACCCGACCAAGCGCCTTCCGGCGGATGCTAGCAAGCACAGCTCCAAACTGACCGATCTCGTCCGCGGTGGAACTACGGTAAACATTGTGTACGTCTGAGGTATGTATCAGGTATTGTACGGTTACAGTTATACATTGGCGGTTACGGCTACGGCGTGTTTCAGGTTAGTGGTTTCAGTTCCGTGCTCGCGATGAAACACTGCAGTTTTGTTAACGCGTTCGACCAATGTTTGATGGCTGTGCTCCCGGCTCTCGCGAAACGGAGTAACCACAAGAGCCGACGGGCTGATGACAGAACAGCAGCAACCCAGCCAGAGACTGGTAGGCGGCTGCTGATTCCGTTCAGCCCCTCAGCTACCGATCGCACGACGTTCTCGTTAGAGCGCAGGGAACGCAGTCGCAGCGCGCACAATCGAGTCTCGAGTCGGCCAAAGCCAGCACCCCGGGCACAGACCACGAGTCAGGTCGGACCGGTATTACGGGTCAAAACTGCGACCGACGCAGTCAAAGCAGCGACAGACGCCACGAGCGACGGCCGTAGATTACGCGACGGGCGCAGTCGGCAGAACCAGGCCACGGAGCAGGTGTAAAACAGGCGCAACGAAACTGCCGACGTCCGAGCTCTATATACTTAGCTCACCCTCAGCCCGGAAGCTGGCGAGTCGGAAAACAGAATTACAAATTCATTAGAACAATAGGCTCTTTAGATGCTCGGGCAACTTCGAAGTCTTCCAAAACACCATTCTCAAAATACAACTTACAAAAGTTTTTTCTCTTGTTTTGTTCGTACTGTGTGATTTGTTTTCCTCTCGCCCGCACGAATTCAAACGTCGGCAGTCACGTCGCCTTCTGTTTACCAACCTAACACTCGAGGCGTACGCTGTTGATTAATTAAGTCGATGCGCGAACCGGGGCGTCCGAACCGCACAACCAGACGAAAGTCGAACCGCGAATCAAGTCTCCAAGTCCCGCGCCCGTCGCCGGCCGACACCCCACTTA
>JAXIVJ010016337.1:0-29146 GCA_036785665.1 Chirona hameri | reverse complement strand
GGGCTATAAATCGTGTTCCCAAGAGCCCGAAGCCAACGATGTCTAACATAGAGGCAACGGGAAATTTCTCATGTTTGGCACTCTGTATCTTCGGTTCCATTAATTTAAATAATAAAAGTGAAACATCTTTTGAGAGCCTGTTTTATAATCTTACTTTTGTTTTTACATAACTTTTTGTTTGGGTGTTGGGAAATCGTGTTCCGCAAAGGCATAAAGTTTGACTTTGGATAGAGCCGTGGGTTCAAATCCACCTCGACCAAAAACTTTTTCCATAGCATTTGTTTTTATGAACGTTTTAACGGTCATTACTGTCATGTAAACGCTCATTAATATATATATATATATATTATATATAATATATATATATATATATATATATATATATATATATATATATATATTTATATATATATATATATATATATTATATATATATATATATATTATATATATATATATATATATATATATATATATATATATATATATATATATATATATATATATATATATATATATATATATATATATATATATATATATATATATATATAATATATATATATATATAATATATATAATATATTATATATATATATATATATTAATATATATATATATATATATATATATATATATATATATATATATATATATATATATATAATATATATATATTTATATATATATAAAATTATATATGATATTAAATTGTTTTGGCTAAACTATAAGCATCTTAATTATTATAAGTCAAATATATTTGGCTGGAGTCTTTTTTGCCAAGAAAACTTGCAGGCAGGGATTTCTCAACATGGGCTACAAAACTGATTGTTCAGTTCAAAACCCCAATTTTGAAGGTGAACTATTCCCTTCAAGTGTTTGGTAAAACGTAAAAAGTTGTAAAGTATAAAGTCAGTACGAACATTATCTTATGCAAACTGTCGGGGAACTACGAATCTAGGGGGTGGCGTTCGGAAAGCGACAAATTTCGCGAAATATTTCGCGAAATTTATCATGGTCGTTCGGTAGGAATTTCGCGAAAAATTCGCCGGGTTCACCGTATGTGTCATTTAGGTATTTAAACAATGATTTCATAACAATTATTTTTGGTTGGCAGTAATTAATTTGAGAAAGACTACTATTACTGTTGATCAACAGATGACACAACAAATCAAGAATACAAAACCATCACCATTGGCCATTGTCATCACCATCACTATAAGCAATTCAATATACAATTAATTATTGATAGGTTCACAAGTATGCATCTGGCATGACATGATATGCATCTGGAAGCATGCCTCATATTATAACACAGTACCAATTATGAAAATCACATATTTCCATATATATCGGTGATTCTACAATCTACACTTACCCCATCTCCTCAATGTGGGCCGCCATCTTTGAAAACACCGCCGTGACATGCTCCGGCGATTCCACGTTATTTCGCGAAATCCCTCATTTCGTGCTCTCCGGAACGGCCAACTGCAAAAGATTTCGCGAAATGCGTGGGAGAATGGCCCTTCCGAACGCACTCAAAACAAACAAATCAAATTAAGAACAAGTGCGTAATGTTTTGTAGCCTACTAGAATGTCACCATATTTAGTTTACATCTAACGTTATTATACTATACTCCGGGTTCGGAACTAGGACTATTATATTTTCCATGATTATTTGAAATAAAGATGAAAATAGCAAAAATCAATCCGAACAATGTAAATTAAAATTGAAATGATAGACACAATTTCAAAGAACATCCTCAGAATAGGCTAATTATTGAGATCATATATACTGAATTTGTGCATACCCCCTTCAATATACCCTGGTTGTCAGTATTGATATAAGTACTTCTGCTCAGTACCGTCAGCAGGAGGGTGTCATGCCTATCTCCGTAACGTGTGCACCCTGTCCCATGACGTCACGGTTCCATGACGTCACAGTCATGGTTTCCACCAATGGGGTGGCCGAATGGGGAGCGTGCGAGACCGGCACGGCCGCCATGTTTGTGTTCAGAGGCGGGGCTTGACCTTATATGGGCATGAGCCTCCCACTTTTTGCATTCCTCGCTTTGACATCGCCTAGCGGCTCACCCTTGCAATTTAGGAGAAAATGTCCGAAGAGTGAGCTGTAGAGGACATTGCAATCTATCATTTAGTGCTCAATTCATTCAGCTGGCACCTAAGGTATTCAAACTGGTAGGACGCGAAAGTAGGCCGATTTAACACTATTTGAATAGGGAGCGTGTGACGTCACGTGCCCGTGACGTCACGCCATTCGCTGCCTACCCCGGACGGGTCTACCTAGTATCTAGGGCCTTGTACCAAGATAACTATAACTAACAGGTAGGTCGGAGGTTTGAATCAAGCCCAATAAATGGCAGTAATATCATGAGACATTTCTGGCGCTGGAGAGACGTTTGTTAAACTGCGTTGTTTACCTGTGTTTTGCCATACGCTCGGGGAGCGTCTTGCGGTGTGGGGACGAGGTTGCGCTGCTTGATTAATTCATGCTAACTTCTTGAAATTGTTAACGTTCATAGACACATATACACAGTGAAATCCTCATGATAATTTATTAACCAAGACACGGTTCGTATTGATACTTAGCTATCCAGTTGTTCCGCAATCCAGACATGTTGATACGATTGCACATTTTCTGAAACATGCTAATGTGATAGTAGGTAACAGCTAACAAGTGAGACTGGGAAGAACAGGATAATTTATAAAAGAAAAGCAACATGATCACAGGGCTTGTCTACAATATACCATGCAAAAGATGTACAAAGCAATATGGTGAAACTGGAAGTTGGAAGCAGTTTGAACACCAGGCTATTGAGCACAGGAAATAATTGCAATATCAGAAACCCAAAACAAAAGTGAAACATAGTCATGATTCATGAATGTGAAACTATACCCAGTTGGGAAGGTGCAAGGAGTATTAAAGATACTATAGACGAGAAAACAAGAATTACACTTGAAACTGCAGTGCTTGAAGTCTGCCATTTATTAATCCGAAGGGCGAGAAGACTGGAAGAATAACTATCTGAAATTGCTTCATTTTGTTTTTCTCAATACATAAATTAGATGTCTAACATGTGATTGCTTTGCCTGATGCCTCTTAGGAGACTAATAGGTGAAACAATATCATGTGATGTGAATGAACTTTGAATGTATGTTTGCAGTGTCAATCATCTATTGTTTTATGTCCTTATTTTTAATGACCAACTGAAGAAGTATCAATATGAATTATGAAGCGTGTCTTGGTCAATAAATTAATATGATGAGTTGACTGTTTATTCTTGAAACACTCTGGCGGCTAAATAGTGTATGAAGAAGAAAAAACATCAATACTTTTTCTGATATTGTACTATTATTGTATCAAGTATGATACACGATATTAGCTTGAGCACATCCTTGGGTGGATAGGATAACGATTCTAGAATATATTTGAGGAGGATTTAAGTTATCCTTAGTTTTTTATTCCTGTATATAAGGAGATTATCAGTTAACATATTATCCTGGCTACAATTAATGTGTGCTATGACTACCATTTACTGCCAAATGCCACTCCGGCACTTACATTCTGACACCAACACCTATCCAATTCATCAACCATTTTGAGCATCTGTGATTTGAGCCATTGTGATTTCCATATTTCTTACAAACATGTACTAGCTGCTACTCAAATCATTACTGATGTGGTATTCTCCATTCTGATCTTTCCACTCCACGTTTATGCATGTTTGGTGCTTATTAGTGCTGGTAAACATCTACTATGGACATGTGTATGCTATGATATGCCAATGTCAGTATTTAGTTCATTATGTTAGTGGGGGCGGGGTAGGAATGTGTATGTGTTTGTGAATGTGTTCTCACATAGTACCCTATTCCTCAGGAACACAACATAATGTGTTCATTATATTGTTGTGGTGGTGTGGGGGGGGGGGGTAAAATGACCCCCCTCTAACCAGACTGGTATTTATTTGACACTGATTGAATCGATTGGACTTGTTCAATCAAAATTCCTTGATAAAATATTCACCACCAGATCTTTTGATTCATGAATTGTGATTGGATAAAACCCTGCATCAAATCAAGGCTGATTGAATCAAAAGATTTAACGATTCTTAACGATTCAAGTACACTGGTAAGTTGTACAAATACATGCAGATTGCAGTCCCAGTGGCTACATTTATGTATACTGAAATAGTATTGCTGTAACAATGTTTCAATGATCATATATATGTATGTTTCAATTTGTATTTGTTTGACATACATTCACCACAAATATTTAAATGTTGAATGAAACATGAATCAATTAAAATATATTTTGTATTCTTTCAATCGGAAAGAAACAATTCTAAAAATAGTGAATCCAACGGTGATTGGATCATTCAGATTCCAAAATGAATCATGATTGAATCGTTCCAAAAAAAAAGTTGAATCAATAACCAGTCTGCCTGTAACTAGAAAAATAAAGGGCTAGAAAGATGCGAACAAAGCGTTTGAAAGCTCTTAACAAGGCCATTCGACGTTACTTCAGGTATGCTTTGGCTCAGGTCAATAATGAGGTCACCAAAGGTCAAATTTTCCAAGTATAGGACTTTGCTACAGAAACCACCCAAAATATCTTAGGAACTATGATAGCTAGGAACGAACGGAAAAGGCAACCGAAAGCTCATGAAAAATCAAATCGCCTGCGTGTTATCAAATTCACAAAAGCTCAGGTCAATAGTTTAGGCCCCAGAGGTCACCAAAGGTCATGTAGGCATTGTTTTCCCAAAACGCTTTCATAAATACCGTTGTATTGGTTAGATATATAACAATGATTTTAACAACACTATCGTGTTTGTCTCGTCAAGGCGCTTCGAACCATAGTAATGGTGACCTAGTTAGATCAACTTCAAAATTTGACCTCAGGTCAAGGTCATTTGGTGACCAAGGTAGGTCATGTTGCATATGGGGCGACGCGACTCGACGAGAAAACAGTGGTATCGTTTGCACGTCTCATCTGTATTATATCAAGAGTTATTGACAAAAAATGCTGGTGACCTGAGATGACCTCAGCTCACCTTGCAGATGTCACAGAGCAACAATTGCACCCGGGTAATCAATAATGAGCTAAAATAGTATGATTATTAAATAATTGACCTGATCTAATGCATTTTCTCTGAATAGGAAGCATTTGTATATTTTCCCATTTACTTATAATGGGAGGTCACGAAATTGACCTGACCTTAGGTCACCGATACAAAACAATCCGAGATAAACAAATTGTAGGTACGTATGGCCTTATGCAATCCTGAAAGTTTCAAATCTCTCGGACAAACACTGGCTTTGGCATGACCACAAACATTTTGGGAGATAAGATCACTTGACGTGACCTGGTGACCTGACCTGAGATGACCTGCAGTTAAAACTTTCACAAAATGTGGGTAATTGATGTCCGAATGGCTGTGCCAAATTTGGTGGCGCTGCGCAGCGCCGTTTTCTCGCTATTCCCGAAAAACTCAGGAGTGGGGGTTCAAAATGACCCCCACACCACCAGGGCGAGGGTTTACATGCATACCTTTGGCCAATATTTAGGCGCATTTCAGAGACTCTTGAGGCTTAAAAGTGGGCATTCTCATAAACAGAATAAAATGAACTTAACAGCTGTGCCAAAAACACATTCTATTTACCACCCGGTGACCGAAATTTTAAGGTCATAAGTTGGGTCAGTTTACGCGTTAAGTCAATGGTGAAGGGAAAACATCAAGCCCACGCTACGTCATGTCACGTGACGCTACCAAATCCTCTCCGTTGGGGGCCGCCTTGTACCGTCGGTACTCGCGACGCTGCTGTGAAGTAGAAAGGTAAAAAAGGAACGGTATTGTATTCTGAAAATTGCTATCTGATCTGATTCATTTTACAATGTGTTGCAATTTTATATTAAGCATGTTCTAGTGTTCCCTGAATGGGAAACTGCCGAATTCCGTGGTTTCAGCTTGTGAAGCGCACAGTTCACTAATATTTTCCCCGCCTCCGCCATGTTATTTTGCATTTTACCTTCTGCCACAGCCTTGCTTCTGTCCATGCGTGGAAGTTTCTTTAAAAAATATTGTTTTAAATATCATATTGGTAGGTTTGAAGCTGAGAAAACGTGTCTGGTATAGCTAGAATGCCTTGAATTGTGCTGAAGCAATGAAAGAAGTTAGTAAGTTCTTACTTCTTGGGGTAAACTCACTAAACAAAGTAGCCCATGCATCTTAGCTCATGCAGCATGACCATGCAGCATGCATGATACAAACCTTTCCACAATCAGGCTTCCTTCAACATAAAGGCACCATACTCTGCAACATAAAAGCACAGTTCATCTGAAGGCCACTACAATAATTATAAGAGTATTTAAGACAAAATGTAAAGCCGTGGCAGGATGAAATGTATAAATGTTAGATGTTTCATGCTATTGATGGTTTATTAATTGTTAGTACATTGTTGGAAGGGTAAACTGCAGTAATTTCCACATGGCCTTGACCAAGTCATGCAATTGCTCTGGCAAATGTTGGACATAAAGGCAAGTGCTAACAGGGTGTTACCAAACTACAAATAACATGAAATTCCCAATGCTCAGAATCATTCCGTCCAACATTCTATGGTTTTACCCAAGGTAACTTAAATGGTAGCTTGTGTGATGCCTGCGCTAGTAATGTATAACATCCTCAAAACTGGCTTCTCACCATTCAATTATGCTTAGTGGAGGATGCCTTCAAGCCCAAGTGTCATGCGCTACCAACCCCACTTGATACTCCCTGGTTTTACTCTACTTTGCTGTAAGTTTCACATTTGGGAACATCAATAGCATAAATTTGACCAGACTTTGCTGAGTCTGATTTTACCTCAGTCTGACAACAATATCAGTAAGTTAGATGCTTCCGAACATTGGACATTTCCTGTTGTTGGTGGGCTGTTCATACTTTGGTGCATCTCAATTTCACTAACAGCATACATTTGTCCAGATTTTGGTGCACACAAGTTTGTGTGATGCCTGTGCTAGTAGTACCTAACATACTCAAAACTGGCTTCTCACCATTTGATTAAGTTTAGTGAAGGACGCCTTGAAGCACAACTGGTGTGCTACCAAACCCACAACACCCCCTCTGGTTTTACCCTACTTTGCTTTAAGGCTGACATTTAGGAACACCAATGACATAAATTTGCCCAGACTGTGCAGAGTCTCATCTTACCACAGTCTGTAAAGAATATCAGTAAGTTGGATGCTTCCGAACACTGGTTATTTTCTGCTGTTGGTGGTTTGTTGATAGTTTGGTACTTTGGTGAATCTCTATTTCACTAACAGCATGAATTTGTCCAGATTTAGGTGCACCCAACGGCCAACATTACCACAGTTTACCCTGGGACTTGGGAGTGATAAATGTATTGGCATCACCACAAACATCAACTATTTGTTATCAAACAGCAGTGGTTGTATGTCTGGACACATGGTTGCAATGTACATATCAATATATTTGCTGATTATTAGTATTATTGGCTGGGATCATGGAAAATTAATTATGTATTGGAAATGTATATTTTTTCTCACTTAAGGTACAACATCAAAGCTAGATGAAGGTTATTCATTCATCATCCTTACATACTTTTGTGGCAGATATGTACCTACCATTATTGGGTACTTAATATTTACCAAAGTCCCTACAGTGCTGACTATGGCAGGTGGGGTAAAACATATAACAACAATGAAATTGTGCCAGCATTGGTCAGCTATACATAAATGATGCAAGTGTATTTTGTTTAACATGTTATGCACACTACGTTGTACCAGGCTGAGGCGCGTAACACAAGAGGAATGTTGTGTGACATCACGTTTGTGAACCCGTGTCATGGAATATTATAGTAGTCCATGCCTGTGTTGAGGACCTGGCCCAGTGTTGTTTACCTGCATCGGTATCGCCATGAGTGCGGTTTCAGCCACAGTGTTGGTATCGGCCAGGGCAAGGCTGTATACACCGGCCAGGGTAATAGAACGAGTACGAACAGTAAGGAATGCAATGCCCAAATGAATTAGACAAGATATTTTTCTTCTTCTGGTAATTGTTTTGTGTATTCTAAATTAAAGGTATGGTTTGCTATCAATAACTTGTATTTTCATAGATTATATCTTTATTTATTGAATTCAATTCCAGCAAATATATGAAGTAGTAGTCGAAGTAGTGTATATTTCAGTACCTATAGTAGCATTTGGAAGCGGTCATCATTAATACCCTATCAAGTACTAGTCGAAGTAGTGTATATCTCAGTACTTGTAGTAGCATTTGGAAGCGGTCAGCGGTCGTTCCGACATTGTTTAACGCCCGAGCCCATTTAACCCATTTGCGCCCAGAATATCGAAAAATGGGAAATAAAAACGTTGTAGCCAAGGCTTGTAGCTATCTAGTCCAGAAGTCGGATGTATAATATGTTCTATAGGTTACGAGCTAGCTTCGTCTGAATATCATCGATTTAACATGGGAACCCTACGGTGTAGTAGATTTTTAACGCCCAAACGCCCGAGTGCTGCCAACCGTTACTGGTGGGGGTTGTATCGGCAGCTGATGCCTCGTAGGCTGATAGCTGAGCCAACTGATGTCAGTCGGCGCAGTGCTGCGTAGAAGCTGTTGAGCAATCAGCAGGTTCGTTATAGCTGCAGCCGGGGTTACGCGGCTGTTGATTGGCTGTTGGCCTTAGGATGATCCGCTTTTTGTTAGGCCCGAAGAGTGGTTGCGGTCAGGGGTGCCGTTCCGGGATTTCCAATTGGCCGGCTGCCGGAAGGCTAGTACAAGGTAATGACGTCACTGGATACCATTGTGCCAGTGGGCACTGGGCCCCTCCGTGCTGGCTAGGGTCCCATTCGGCATGTTTATTGTTCAGGGGCCCTTCTCAGCCGCCCAGGGGCTCTTTCGGTCTGGTCAGGGGCCCCTCTGACCTGCACAGGGGCCCTTTGAACTTTCCAGGGACTCTCTGGTTTGTCCAGGCACTTTTTACCTGGTAAGGGACTGCGCTGACTGCTTTGTCACCCTGTCTATATGCTCACTGCTCAGGAGCCCCTCCAACCTGCCCAGGGACCCCTCCGACCTGCCCAGGGGCCCATCTGCTGGCTAGAGGCCCTTCTGTGCTGGCTAGTGGCCCATTCAGCATGTTCAAGGTCCTTCTGACTCGCACAGGGGCCCTTTCGCTCTAGCCAGGGGCCTCTCTGACATGCACAGGGTCATTTTGCACGTCCATGGGGCCCTCTGGTCTTTCAGAGTGCTATCCATGAGGTCTTTCTCTGGTCTTTCCATGGGATCCTGGTGCCTCTTGAAGTGCTCTAAACTCTCTAAAGACCATGCTTCACGTGGTCTCCAGACTCTTGGGATCCCATGATACCCCGCTTCGCGCGGTCTCATCGGCCTCGATAGATATAGATATAGATATAGATATAGATATAGATTAGATATAGATTAGATATAGATTAGATCAGATATAGATTAGATATAGATTATATATAGATTATATATATATATATATTAGATATATATTAGATATAGATATAGATTAGATATAGATTAGATATAGATTATATATAGATTAGATATATATTAGATATAGATTAGATATAGATTAGATATATATTAGATATATATTAGATATAGATTAGATATAGATTAGATATAGATTAGATATATATTAGATATAGATTAGATATAGATTAGATATAGATTAGATATAGATTAGATATAGATTAGATATAGATTAGATATAGATTAGATATAGATTAGATATAGATTAGATATAGATTAGATATAGATTAGATATAGATTAGATATAGATATAGATATGCATGCAAATATAACAAAACATGTGGCATGTTGATGGTTGATCCTAGATTTGTAATGTAGCAAAATGAGATAGGCAGGATGTGGACTTCGCAAGTTATGTGAATATATGTATTTTGTTTTATAATTTCCCCCTTGAAACACCTTTAATTGTTGACTGGGGTGTTTTCACCTCCATAACATCAGAATGGTCTACTTAACATACAAACCGATGATACTTCATCCATTGTTTTCTCTACAGCTTTGACCAATGGTGGATCTAGGCTGGTGCATTGTGGAAGGCCAAACAAGAATTTTGCCTGAAAATGTGGCAAAAACTGCAGATTTGAGTTGCAATATGATGACCATTGGGAAGGTCATAGCTTCATGGCCTCGCCTTGGATCCGTCTGGGCTTTGATATAAATTCAGAGCTTACCTTAAACTCAACCAAACTAATCTATTTTTTGATGGGTGAGAGGAACAGATATACAGTTAAGTATTTTATATGCCTGTTAATGGGTAGGCATATGTGCATAATGTATATGCATTCACATATGCATGGATATACAATTCACATTACACTTAAACCATAGAAAACTAAAATTAAGTTACATGAAAAAATTTAAACATATTTGGTACAGTTATGTCAGCTTACTGGTGACTTCCCAATCCTAACTGACCTGAGTCTGTGACCCTCTACTGACCTGAGGCTGTGATGCCTGCCCTCTGACTGACCTGAGTATGTGACCCTCTAGTGACCTGAGTCTGTGACGCCTGCCCTCTGACTGACCTGAGTCTGTGACTCTCTAGTGACCTGAGTCTGTGATGTCTGCCCACTGACTGACCTGAGTCTGTGACCCTCTACTGACCTGAGTCTGTGATGCCTGCCCCCTGACTGACCTGAGTCTGTGACTCTCTACTGACCTGAGGTTGTGATGCCTGGCTCCTGACTGACCTGAGTCTGATGCCTGGCCCCTAACTGACCTGAGTATGTGATCCTCTAGTGACCTGAGTCTGTGATGCCTGCCCCCTGACTGACCTGAGTCTGTGACTCTACTGACCTGAGTCTGTAATGCCTGTCGCCCTGACTGACCAAAGTCTGTGACCCTTTGCTGACCTGGGTCTGTGGCGCCTGCCCCCTGACTGACCTGAGTCTGTGACTTTCTACTGACCTGAGTCTGTGAGGCCTTCCCTTGACTGACCTGAGTATGTGACCTTCTAGTGACCCGAGTCTGTGATGCTCCCCCCCCCTCGTGACTGACATGAGTATGCCACCCTCTACTGGCCTAAGCCTGTGATGCCTGCCCCCTGACTGACCTGAGTCTGTGATGCCTGCTCCCTGACTGACCCAGTCTGTGACCCTCTAGTGACCTGAGTATATGATGCCTGCCCACTGACTGACCTGAGTCTGTGACCCTCTACTGACCTGAGTCTGTGATGCCTGTCCCCCTGACTGACCTGAGTCTGTGACTCTCTACTGACCTGAGTCTGTGATGCCTGTCCCCCTGACTGACCTGAGTCTGTGACTCTACTGACCTGAGTCTGTAATGCCTGTCCCCCTGACTGACCTGAGTCTGTGACCCTCTACTGACCTGAGTCTGGGATGCCTGTCCCCCTGACTGACCTGAGTCTGTGACTCTCTACTGACCTGAGTCTGTAATGTCTGTGACCCTCTGCTGACCTGGGTCTGTAACGCCTGCCCCCTGACTGACCTGAGTCTGTGACCTTCTACTGACCTGAGTCTGTGACTTTCTACTGACCTGAGTCTGTGATGCCTGCCCCTGACTGACCTGAGTCTGTGATGCCTGCCCCTGACTGACCTGAGTCTGTGATGCCTGTCCCCTGAATGACCTGAGTTTGTGACTCTCTACTGACTTGAGTCTGTGCTCTTCTACTGACCTGAGTATGTGATGCCTGCCCCTGACTGACCTGAGTCTGTAACTCTCTACTGACCTGAGACTGTAATGCCTGCCGCCCTGACTGACCTGAGTCTGTGGCTTTTTACTGACCTGAGTCTGTGATGCCTGCCCCCTGCCTGACCTAAGTCTGTGACCCTCTAGTGACCTGAGTCTGTGATGCCTGCCCCTTGACTGATCTGAGTCTGTGAACCTCTACTGACCTGATACTGTAAGGTGTGCCCCCTGACTGACTTGCGTCTGTGACCCTCTAGTGACCTGAGTCTGCGACGCCTGCCCCCTGACTGACCCCAGTCTGTGACCCTCTAATTACCTGAGTATGTGACTCCTGCCCACTGACTGACCTGAGATAGTGACTCTCTACTGACCTGAATATGTGATGACTGCCCCTGACTGACCTGAGTCTGTGACACTCTGCTGACCTGAGTCTGTGACACTCTGCTGACCTGAGTCTGTGACCCCTGCTCCTGACTGACCTGAGTCTGTGATGCCTGCCCCCTGAATGATCTGAGTCTGTGACTACTGACTTGAGTCTGTGGTCTTCTACTGACCTGAGTATGTGATGCCTGCCCCCTGACTGACCTAAGTCTGTGACTCTCTACTGACCTGAGTCTGTGATGCCTCCCCTGACTGGCCTGAGACTGTGACTACTGACCTGAGCCTGTGACTCTCTACTGACCTGAGTCTGTGACCCTCTACTGACCTGAGTATGTGACCCTCTACTGACCTGAGTATGTGATGCCTGACTGACCTGAGTCTGTGACTCTACTGACCTGAGTCTGTGATGCCTGCCCCACTGCCTGACCTGAATCTGTGACTCTACTGACCTGAGTATGTGATGCCTGCCCCCTGACTGACCTAAGTATGTGATGCCTACCCCCTGACTGACCTGCGTCTGTGACTCTCTACTGACCTGAGTCTGTGATGCCTCCCCTGACTGGCCTGCGACTGTGACTACTGACCTGAGTCTGTGACTCTCTACTGACCTGAGTCTGTGACCCTCTACTGACCTGAGTATGTGACCCTCTACTGACCTGAGTCTGTGATGCCTACCCCCCTGACTGACCCGAGTCTGTGACCCTCTACTGACCTGAGTATGTGATGCCTCCCCTGACTGGCCTGAGACTGTGACTACTGACCTGAGACTGTGACTACTGACCTGAGTCTGTGACTCTCTACTGACCTGAGTCTGTGACCCTCTACTGACCTGAGTATGTGACCCTCTACTGACCTGAGTCTGTGACCCTCTACTGACCTACCGGAGTATGTGACGCCCTCTCTCCCTGACCTGCTATATGCGGAAATGGGACCTTGCGTGTTACTTTACTTTGTAAATACTTCCCGATGCTACATGTTCTACATTGCCCGATACTGAATGCTGATACACGTTTTATCTGCTCTCAGGTATGGATCCGTCGACTTCTGGCGCCAGCGCGGCACCTTCTGACACAGGCGAATCACGCTTCCGAAACCTGACTGCCGCTCTGCAGCGGGTCAGGATTTTGAGGCTGCTTCGGCGTCGGCAACGCCACAACTTCACTGCGTGACGTCGGCACGGAGACACTGGATCCGACCAGTTCTCGCATGCCGATAAAAGCAGGACGAATTTCACCTTGTTGGCCAATTCCGAAATGACCCGGCTGGATGATGTGACCTTATCCCAGGGCATCGCTCGTGGAACCGGAGGCGGGCAACAGGCGCGTATTGAACTATCGCCTCAGCCGAGCGCGCCGCTGCGTCGAGAACGCATTCGGAAGCATGTCCCAGCGCTGGCGCAAAACAAAACGAAGGACGGTAGGCTGCACGCCGGAGAGGGTGGCGACACTGGTGAAGGCGACCTGCGCCCTGCACATGCGGCAACGGGAGGTTTAGGCCGCTGGCGTCGGACGCGGCTCCGCACCTGTGCCGGATGAGCGAGATGCCGCACCTGCCCTACAGGACATCACCAGGGCTGGCACCAACACGCACTCGTGTGAGGCGACCCGTATCCGTCAGGTCTTGACGGACTACGTGAATGGTGCAGGGCGCCGGCAGTGTGGAGTGGCAGCGCGCGGCCTCAGACCTGGACTAACTCTGCAGTGACGGAGTAGCTGAAGCAAAGCAAACTAAGCTAGTGTTTGGTGATAACGTGTGGTAGTGTTTATAATGTATGATTGTGTGTTTATAGTATGTGATAGTGTGCTGATAGTGTATGCTAGTGTGATTACTGAGATAAGCACAGAGCCACCAGTAATTTCTGTTTGCTCTGTGTTACGGCGCTGCTGGACACTGTTTCACTCTGGCATGTCAGGTTCGTCCATCGGCAAGACATTTACGTCGATGTTACCGTGCTACCATATAATGTGCTACTATGCTGAAGTTCGTTCGTGTCTGTATGATGCGTCAGTTCTAGCAAATCGTACGCTGTTGTATTGAAGTCCACATATGGTGATTATCACAAGGGACGGACGGTAAGCACGTTTCGTCATTCGACACGTCAGCACTGCAAATCGAAAGTATTTCTTCGGTTCGGTAGGCGGTGCTGACGAAATAGAATCCCGAAACTCGTTCAACATTCGTTCCGTAAGTCAATTGCCGTACGCTGATATGTTGGGTTTGGACGCTGTCGTATTACTATTCCTTTGTATTACTGCCTGATTTCTGGCCACAGTACGCTGTCTGTGCCCCTGTCACCGTGTTCTCATGTTGGGTTACGGCACTATCGCGCATTCTGGATTAATATTCAGCTCGCTCAAAATATTGTTGTAGCAAGCGATAATTGTTCAGATAGTTTAATATCCATGTAATCACCGGGGATCAAAAATGTCGAAACCGTCATCTGGCAGCTGCCCTCACCAAAGTCCAGCTGGAATAATGGTGAAGGATGTCATCGCCAGCACGTCTGATCTGCTGACCCGTTGTGTGCCAGGCCCAGCCACGGCTTGTGTACTAATAATCACCAATAGAGAACGCCATCTTAGTATACATGTTGTCTGCTCTGCCGACCAGCTGCTGCCTGGAAACGATTGCATTCGAAGCTCAGAAATTCAACCAAATTAAATTGTTATGTTCTGTTCTGTATTTCTGGTTCACGGTACGGCTCTCGATACGGTTTAAACAGAGAAACAGATAATACTCATCACGCAGCTCAGTTAAAAAACGCTGCAGACGTGCATCAGCTTCAAAAACTGCACTCCGGGGGGGGGGGGGGTGATTTGATTCGATTTTGATCGCCGCCAGCAGTTTCATATCTGCTCCCCAGTAATAGGGTTAATAGTATAGTAATAGGGACAGTAATATGGTTAATAATTTGATGTTTCTTGCGCCGCTACGTTAACCCGCGCGGCGCTGGGGGGGGGGGGTAAATTTTACCCCCCTCCCGGATTTTCTCCATAACTTGAAAACCATGACAGATATCGAAGTGAAACTTGCGGTACCTTATGGTGCATCAATTCTACATCTTGTGTTACAATTTTGTTGAAATTTGTTAGAATTTTGAGGAGATAATGACGCTTTAGTGACGTCATGTCATGTCATTTTTGGTGAAAAAAACGTTAAATGTTTGAAAAATCGTAGAAAATAGCGCGTTGATGCAAATTGCAAATAAAAGGCATCAAAAGAAAGGAAATACCATTGTCTTTAAAATGTCTATCTCGGATGTTCAAAATTTTGGGTTTTTGACCCCCAAAAATGCAAAAAGCTGATTTTGGGGGAAGAATTTCCACAAAAGTTTTTTGTTTGAAGATTTTCAAAAAACCGGAAGATGTATTAGAGAACCGAGTAGGAACGATGTTCAAACCAAATTTCAAAGCAATTTCTTTATCTTTGACTGACTTATGGCTCTCTAAGAATAAGTAACCCATGACGTCATTTTTTGAAATTGCGTTTTTGGGCTTTTACTGACCAGATACAGACAAATAAATGCCACCACTGTATTTCAAAGACAACTAGCCTAGAAACATGCAATGTTTATTTAGATTAATCAATTTCTAATTTTAACCTTATTGTGACCTGACCTTGACCTGAGGGCGATTATATGGTGTCAAGCTGTGAAAATGGCTGCTTCTATCGAATTCTACGTGTAAAATAACCCATACAACATGTGTCGCATGGCTTTCGTAGACCTGCGACCTTTTGTGACCTGACATTGACCTTGACCTTTGCTTAAAATTTCACTTGTACTTATGCGGGAGATGTATTATACATTTGGGAGCACTTTGTGAGATAATTGTTGCAATACAAGGCTTTGGATGGAAAGTATAGCCCAAAAACCCAAATACTTAAACTTTGACACTTGACCTGACCGTGACCTGACATGTGACCTTATGCTCATAATTTCGGGTATGCGTTAGATTCTTCTCACTGAGAGCTTTCGATCGCCGCCTTGCGCGTCTCGCTGCGGTTATTGGTTCGGAAGATACGAGGGGGTAAAATTTACCCCCCCTCCAGCACCGGACGTTCGGATGGAGACCCCAGCGCCGCGCGGGTTAAGCGTCATTACCCAGTGACCAGTGATCATGACATTTATCTAATGAGCTATACACAAACACACTGTCAGTCATATCCACCCTAGTGGGGTCCGACAAGTGACGTCATGATGACGTCACTCGCACCGGGCCCCACTTCGCTGCGTTTTGCACGCGGCTTTCCTCCGCAGAGAGGCCGTTAAAAACGTTGCAATCGCATTCCATGCGTCGCCCTGATCACGGCAAGCTAATTCCCCAAATGCTCCGATCGTTTTGAAGAGGTGTTAGTCTGGACCCCACTTCGCCGTGCTCCACAATGGACCCCACTCCGCCCCGCTCACACGTATAGGTGTCCGTGTCCGTGTCCGTGTCCGTGTCTGTGTCTGTGTCTGTCTGTGTGTGTGTGTGTGCGTGCGTGCGTGCGTGCGTGCGTGCGTGCGTGCGTGCGTGCGTGCGTGTGTGTGTGTTTAGTCAGAACCATAAGGAGGTGGAGCGATTAGTTTCCAAGACGAGGTTTGTGTGTTCAGTTTTGGCTTTAGGTCCCGAATGTATTTTGACTCTGTGATTTTTAGGGATGCTACATCCTTGCACCGCCGTAGTATCCGAATGTGTAAGGATGAGGCTGTTATGATGTCGTCAGAATGGTTTTTGCACATGTGGTCACCGAAAGGAGTGTCCCTGGTTTTGTTTTTGGCATCGCGGAGATGCTCATTAAAGCGCAATCTCAGAAGCCTCTTTGTCTCCCCTATGTAATTTGAGTCCTGACATAGCATGCATTTTATTTCATATGCTACGTTTTTAGTGGTGCATTTTCCATCTACCCCTGCTACACATGCGTTACATATTTTGTTCCCTGAGGGGCATTTTGGTGGGTGGAGTGCTGAATTCACGAGCATACTGGATGTGGTTTGCCCCTTCTGCCACGCGATTTTGATTGGGAGTCCAGATGAGCGAACTTTGACATTGATTCTGCGAGAGAGGTCATCATCAATGAATGGAAGTGAGACGAATGTCGTGTTTTGCTTCTGTCTGTCCGTGTCTTGTTTGTTGTTGAGTTTCTCTATATTTTTCACTTTGAAGATAGCCCGTTTTATGATTCTTAGTGGATAGCCGTTGGAAAGAAAGATCTTTGTTACCTTTTGTATACCATGTTCTATGGCTTCTTCGTTGGATCCTGTTCTTTTAGCGCGCGTATGTTCTGAATGGAGCACCGCTAGTTTGACTTGTATGGGCTGTGCAGACGTGAAATGAATGATGATTGGAGAAGCCATGGGTTTGAAAAATAATTCTGTGCTGTACTGGCCTGTGGGTGTCACTGTGATAAGGGTATCTAGGAACGGTACACTTGAGTTTTGGTTGGTGTCGGTTCTTTCCAGAGAGAACTTTAGAGAGGGATGGAATGAATTAATGAACTGGTAATATTTGTCCAGTGCGTCGGCGCCATGGGTCCATACCCCGAGGATATCGTCTATATACCGAAAGTATAAGACGGGTTGGTTGCCTGGAGAGGAGAGGATAAGCGACTCTATCGTATGCATGCAACTAATGGCTATTGGTGGAGCGACCCTGCTTCCCATGGCTATCCCTTTGGTTTGTTTATAAAACTCATTGCCGAATCTCACATAGTTATTGTGTAGACTTCGTGTAGATTTCTGCATTACATCCGTAATGCAGAGCTAAATCACTATGTGTGTGGGACGTTTTGCAAATTATTAACGGGATAGGGTACGATAACGGGACGGGATACGCGATACGGAAATGGTATACTGGATACGGGATACGGGATATGGCATACGGGATGCAGGATACGGGATACGAGATGCGGGATACGGGATGCGGGATGCGGGATACGGGATACGGGATACAGGGAACAATACGGGATTGCGCATCGCGCAATGCAGGCCATCTAGATGGCCTGCATTGCCCGATGCGCAATCCCGTATTGTTCCATGTATCCCGTATCCCGTATTCCGTATCCCGTATTCCATATCCCGTATTGTTCCATGTATCCCGTATCCCGTATCCCGTATTCCATATCTCGTATCCCGTATCCCGTATCCAGTATCCCGTATCCTGCATCCCGTATCCCAGATCCCGTATCCCGTATCTCGTATCTCGTATCCCGTATCCAGTATACCATTTCCGTATCGCGTATCCCGTTTCCGTATCCCGTATCCCGTTCCCGTATCCCGTTCCC
The DNA here is from genome assembly GCA_036785665.1 of Chirona hameri. Lineage (NCBI taxonomy): Eukaryota > Metazoa > Arthropoda > Thecostraca > Balanomorpha > Balanidae > Chirona > Chirona hameri. Next base: position 10,754 of record JAXIVJ010016337.1, on the reverse strand, counting down.
GTATCCCGTTCCCGTATCCCGTTCCCGTATCCCGTTCCCGTATCCCGTTCCCGTATCCCGTTCCCGTATCCCGTTCCCGTATCCCGTTCCCGTATCCCGTTCCCGTATCCCGTTCCCGTATCGGTGAATTTCAACCCGATCGGGCAAGTAGTTCCTGAGATACAAAAAGGTGCGCACGTGCGCACGTGCAGAGGCACCCCACCCATGACTTGTGGGTAGGCGGCGGCGGAGGGGTCCCTAACCACACACCAAATTTGAACACAATCGGCTGAGCCATTCCTGATATATAGAATAGGGGTGAGCACGTGCGCACGTGCAGAGGCACTCCACCCCTGACTTGTGGAAAGGCAACGGCTGAGAGGTCCCACACACCAAATTAGAACGCAATCGGTTCAGCCGCACTTAATCCACACGTGAACCGGTCTTAATACCTTACGTGAACTGCGCTTAAGCTATACGTGGGAACCGCTCTTAATTTGCACGGCGGAACCGCGCTTAAGATGCACCGGGAACCGCGCTTAAAATACACGCGGGAACCGCGCTTAAGTTGCATGGGGGAACCGCGCTTAAGTGGCAATTAATCTATTCAAAAACTTTATTTTTGCTGATCGTTGGATGGGCAAGGCACGTGACTCACTGATGCCAAGTGCGTTTTTCGAATCTCAAATATCGCAGCTCCTCACTTGAAACGCTCGGAATTGCCAGCCAACAAAGTGAGCCGAGAGCTCGTGCCCGCTCTGACGGCAGCGGCCGCGGCCCAAAAGCGGCAGAGACGCACCGCTCACGTGCGCCACATACGTCGCACATGGCCGAAAATTTAATACACAAAATACATGCACAGGTCCGAGCTGGTGTGAAAAAATCGTCATCGCAGCTCGCACCGTTCCAGAGAAGTGACCCGCCGAATGGAACGGAATCACATACATACATACATCCATCCATACATAGTTTTTGATTTTAATAATAGGACTAGATGGCCTGCATTGCGCGATGCGCAATCCCGTATTGTTCCCTGTATCCCGCATCCCGCATCCCGTATCCCGTATCCAGTATCCCGTATCCTGCATCCCGTATCCCGTATCCCATATCCCGTATCCGGTATCCCGTATCACGTATCCCGTATCCAGTATACCATTTTCGTATCGCGGTTCCGTATCGCGTATCCCGTTCCCGTATCCCGTTCCCGTATCCCGTATCCCGTTCCCGTATCCTGTTCCCGTATCCCGTTCCCGTATCCCGTTCCCGTATCATGTTCCCGTATCCCGTTCCCGTATCCCGTTCCCGTATCCCGTTCCCGTATCCCGTTCCCGTATCCCGTTCCCGTATCCCTTTCCCGTTCCCGTATCCCGTTATCGTACACCGTTCTCGTATTGTACGCCGTTCTATGCAGGCCATCTAGTTCCCGTAGGGGTATTGTTCCCTGTATCCCGTATCCCGCATCCCGTATCCAGTATCCCGTATCCTGCATCCCGTATCCCATATCCCGTATCTCGTATCCCGTATCCAGTATACCATTTTCGTATCGCGGTTCCGTATCGCGTATCCCGTTCCCGTATCCCGTTCCCGTATCCCGTATCCCGTTCCTGTATCCTGTTCCCGTATCCCGTTCCCGTATCCCGTTCCCGTATCCCGTTCCCGTATCCCGTTCCCGTATCCCGTTCCCGTATCCCGTTCCCGTATCCCGTTCCCGTATCCCGTTCCCGTATCCCGTTCCCGTATCCCTTTCCCGTTCCCGTATCCCGTTATCGTACACCGTTCTCGTATCCCGTTCTTGTATCCCGTTCCCGTATCCCGTTCCCGTATCCCGTTCCCGTATCACGTTCCCGTATCCCGTCCCGTATCCCGTTCCCGTATCGGTAAATTTCAACCCGATCGGGCAAGTAGTTCCTGAGATACAAAAAAGGTGCGCACGTGCGCACGTGCAGAGGCACCCCACCCATGACTTGTGGGTAGGCGGCGGCGGAGGGGTCCCTAACCACACACCAAATTTGAACACAATCGGCTGAGCCATTCCTGATATATAGAATAGGGGTGAGCACGTGGGCACGTGCAGAGGCACTCCACCCCTGACTTGTGGAAAGGCAACGGCTGAGAGGTCCCACACACCAAATTAGAACGCAATCGGTTCAGCCGCACTTAATCCACACGTGAACCGGTCTTAATACCTTACGTGAACTGCGCTTAAGCTATACGTGGGAACCGCTCTTAATTTGCATGGCGGAACCGCGCTTAAGATGCACCGGGAACCGCGTTTAAATTGCACGCGGGAACCGCGCATAAGTTGCATGGGGAACCGCGCTTAAGTGGCAATTAATCTATTCAAAAACTTTATTTTTGCTGATCGTTGGATGGGCAAGGCACGTGACTCACTGATGCCAAGTGCGTTTTTCGAATCTCAAATATCGCAGCTCCTCACTTGAAACGCTCGGAATTGCCAGCCAACAAAGTGAGCCGGGAGCTCGTGCCGGCTCTGACGGCAGTGGCCGCGGCCCCAAAAGCGGCAGAGACGCACCGCTCACGAGCGCCACAGACGTCGCACATGGCCGAAAATTTAATACACAAAATGGATGCACCGGTCCGAGCTGGTGTGAAAAAATGGCCGTCGCAGCTCTCGCCGTTGCCGAGCAGCAGCCCGCCAAAGGGAACGGAATCACATACATACATACATCCATACATAGTTTTTGATTTCAATAAGAGTAATACGGGCCACTGGATACGGGATACGGGATACGGGATGCGGGATGCGGGATACGGGAACGGGATACGGGAACGGGAACGGAATACGGGAACGGGATACGGGAACGGGATACGGGAACGGGATACGGGATACGGGAACGGGATACGGGAACGGGATACGGGAACGGGATACGGGAACGGGATACGGGAACGGGATACGGGATACGGGAACGGGAACGGGATACGGGAACGGGATACGGAAATGGGATACTGGAACGGGATACGCGATACGGAACAGCGATACGGAAATGGTTTACTGGATACGGGATACGGGATAAGGGATACGGGATACGGGATACGAGATACGGGATATGGGATACGGGATGCAGGATACGGGATACGGGATGCGGGATACGGGATAGGGGATGCGGGATGCGGGATACGGGATACAGGGAACACTACGGGATTGCGCATCGCGCAATGCAGGCCATCTAGATGGCCTGGCACGTGACTACGGGATACGGGATGACTACGGGATACGTGATCTAGATGCAGGCCATCTAGATGGCCTGCATCCATCTATTGTTCCCGCGTGCATCTGAGGCACTAGATGGCCTGCATTGCGCGATGCGCAATCCCGTATTGTTCCCTGTATCCCGTATCCCGCATCCAGTATCCCGTATCCTGCATCCCGTATCCTGCATCCCGTATCCTGCATCCCGTATCCCGTATCCCGTATCCTGCATCCCGTCACCCATATCCCGTATCCCGTATCCCGTATCCGATATCCCGTATCCCGTATCCAGTATACCATTTCTGTATCGCGGTTCCGTATCGCGTATCCCGTTCCGGTATCCCGTTTCCGTATCCCGTTCCCATATCCCGTATCCCGTTCCCGTATCCCGTTCCCGTATCCCGTTCCCGTTTCCCTTTCCCGTATCCCGTTCCCGTATCCCGTATCGTACCCCGTTCTCGTATCCCGTTCTTGTATCCCGTATCCCGTTCCCGTATCCCGTTCCCGTATCCCGTATCCCGTTCCCGTATCCCGTTCCCGTATCCCGTTCCCGTATCCCGTTCCCGTATCCCGTTCCCGTATCCCGTTCCTGTATCCCGTATCCCGTTCCCGTATCCCGTTCCCGTATCCAGTTCCCGTATCCCGATCCCGTCCCGTATCCCGTATCGGTGAATTTCAACCCGATCGGGCAAGTAGTTCCTGAGATCCAAAAAGGTGCGCACGTGCGCACGTGCAGAGGCAACCCACCCATGACTTGTGGGTAGGCGGCGGCGGAGGGGTCCCTAACCACACACCAAATTTGAACACAATCGGCTGAGCCATTCCTGATATATAGAATAGGGGTGAGCACGTGCGCACGTGCAGAGGCACTCCACCCCTGACTTGTGGAAAGGCAACGGCTGAGAGGTCCCACACACCAAATTAGAACGCAATCGGTTCAGCCGCACTTAATCCACACGTGAACCGGTCTTAATACCTTACGTGAACTGCGCTTAAGCTATACGTGGGAACCGCTCTTAATTTGCATGGCGGAACCGCGCTTAAGATGCACCGGGAACCGCGCTTAAGTTGCATGCGGGAACCGCGCTTAAGTTGCATGGGGGAACCGCGCTTAAGTAGCAATTAATCTATTCAAAAACTTTATTTTTGCTGATCGTTAGACGGGCAAGGCACGTGACTCACGGATGCCAAGTGCGTTTTTCGAATCTCAAATATCGCAGCTCCTCACTTGAAACGCTCGGAATTGTCAGCCAACAAAGTGAGCCGAGAGCTCGTGCCCGCTCTGACGGCAGTGGCCGCGGCCCAAAAGCGGCAGAGACGCACCGCTCACGAGCGCAGCCGACGTCGCACGTGCTCCAAAATGTAATACACGAAATGGTTGCATAGGCCCGATTTTGTGTGAAAAAATCGTCATCGCAGCTCGCACCGTTCCAGAGAAGTGACCCGCCGAATGGAACGGAATCACATACATACATACATCCATCCATACATAGTTTTTGATTTTAATAATAGGAATTGCGGAATCTCACATAGTTATTGTGTAGGCAGTGTTGAAGGAGAGTTTTTAAGTTGTCCAAAGTGAGGCCGAATAAGTCAATTTGATTGCTGTGTTCATGGATCATGTTGCAGACGGCGGTGATGGCTTCGTCGGTGGGTACGTTGCCATACAGGTTTTGGACATCCATGGTGAAAACGATGGCACCTGGTGGAAGTGAGTCTGGATATTTGTTATTTGGGGTCGATAGGTACTGTTCGGTGTTTTTTAGATGTGCCGGTATGAAGGGAAGGAGCTGAGTGATGATCTTTTCTAGAAACCATGACAGTTTGTCGAGTGGATCGCCACACGCGGACACTATGGGGCGCAATGGAACGTTTTCTTTGTGATTTTTAGGCAGGCCATATAGCTCTGCTGTCCGTGATGAGTTCGGGATTATCTTTTTAATCAACTTTTCATGAACCAACGTGTCCATGGTGTTATGGATCACTCGTTTGGTCATGGCCTCAAGTTTGGGTGTGGGATTTTTCTGGATGTTCTCATATTGTGCCACGATAGGCTGAACCTTGTCTATGTAGGTTTGTTTTGGCATTACTACTAAACCCTTACACTTATCGGATGGTTTGAAGATAACCGAATTGTCCTGTCTTGCTGCTTCTAGTGCCAGTTTCTCCTCCTTTGTGTGGTTAGACCCCCTGGTTTGATGCGTTTTGTAAACAGTCAGTATTTTTTGCTTCAGTTTTCTTATCTCATATTCAACTGGCTGTGGGGCAGTTGGTGCCATCTTAGTATCTGTGTCAGAAAATCGAGGGTTGAGAGCACAGGCGGAAGTTTGTGGGTCAGGTGGGTTTTCATTATCGCGATGATTCATGGAACCTCTTTCCTCGTTTGGACTGGTACTGAGGGTGGTGCTATTTATTGTGGTGGCCGGTTGTGTGGACTTTTGTATGTCTTTTGGTGCGTCGTTCCTGGTCGCTGCCTGCGATTCAATGAAGTGACGCCAGCGAAGCGCAAAGGCGCCCCTCTCAAAACCGATCTCCGCGTCCTCAATTACTCGTTTGTTAACAGTTCTAGACAATGCGAACTTGGGTCCCATATTTAGGACTCTGGTAAGGGTAGGCGACAGAGGTGTGCTGGTTAGATTGTGCACTCTGCTTGCGTCAGGTGTTGCTGGTTGTGCAGATGTTTGGAGTAAAGCGGGGTCCCCTTGGCTGGCAGGTGTTGTCTGTGTTTGCGTGATGTCATGTTGGGTTTTGTTTGCTGTTGTAAGGGCTGGTGGTGCAGGTGTGCCGGTTAGATCATGAATAGCATTAGTGTCAGGCGTTGTGTGTTGTGAGGATGTTTGGAGTGCTGATTGGTCCTGGCCGGTGAGCGTAGGTCGTGTTTGCGTTGTCACAAGTTTACTTTTGCGAGGTGTGACTGATCTATATATAGTTCCTGTTTGTACATAGTTGTCAGCATTCAAGGCGCATACATTGTCTGGTACATCCGCAATAGTCTCAATGATGTCCAAGGCATCATACCAAAGGTATTTTTCGGCTAAATTATCATCACATTGAGTGGCATCGGTTGAGCTATCTAAGGCATCAAACCATATCTAATCACTGTTGTCGGTAGCGAAATCATGCGTAGTTAGTTCTTGGTCAAGTTCTACAGCGTCATACCAAACATCATCATCATCGACATTGGTCACAGAAACATGCCATAACATCTCGTTAAAGTCACTTGTACAGGTTACGTTGACATTGCTCACCTGATGACTTGCCTCCACAGTAGTGTTTTGCTGGTACAGGATATCCTTTTCTGGTCTGATGACTTTCTCTCTCTTTCTTGCGATTCCGTCCTGTTGTATCTCCGGCGATGTAACTTTTCTTATACTTCCACTTGCATTATTGTTCTGGGTAACATCGTTGCGAGCTGGTGTCGAGACGACGCTTCTTTCTTCATCTCCTGGTTCTTTTGTTTGTCTTGTCACTCTTGTCATAGTCTCACTTGTAGATGTAATGTTTGGCTCAGCAGGCATTGCAGACTTCTGGCTACCGTTTCTTCCGGTTGTGGACTTGTTCTTACTGTTTGGCATGTGATTGTCTTGTATTAATTTCTGATACTTCTGTTGCAGTCTCTTCCTGTTCTGTTCTACTGTGGTCCAAAACAGTCTCTGTGCTTCATCTAGTGCCCATTGTACCAGCGGATGTTTGTTTCCAGATATCTCTTTCCTCAGTCTTTCTCTATGTCTCCATAAGAATGCTCGGTGCCGGAATGCGTCTTGTATCGCTTCTTTTAATGTTGAGAGGGAGAAATGATCCACCTTGTTCTGGAAAGATTCACTCTTGCTAATCTTCCTTGCATTTTTTGTTGAATTTTGATGAATTTGGGAATTAACCTTGCTTTTTTGCACTCTAGGAGAAATATGATGCGTTCTTGCGTGTTTGCGTCTTTTACAGATGTTTTTAGAATTTCTATTAGCGCTGATGATTGGTTAAACTTGTGTTGAATAATGTGGGATAGCGCTTTTTTGAGGCTCATAATGTATAATAGAGTTAATAAAAACCACAGCCTCATACTATGTAATATATTAATACAAAAATGAGACAAAAGAGACGACAGTTTCAGGCATGGCCCATCTTCAGGTCTAACATTTACGACACTTGTTTTTTTAAACATCATTCTAACGTTCGCAAACACTCGAACACATCTTCCTCTTTGAGAAACAATAAGTGCAAAAAAACAAACTCTACATAATCCACCTATATACACAATGCGCATATGTTACAGGCCTACATAACACACAATATGAATATTGCATCACCAAATGTGTGTGTGTCTGTGTGTGTATCTGTGTCTGTGTCTGTGTCTGTGTCTGTGTCTGTATCTGTGTCTGTGTCTGTGTCTGTGTGTCTGTGTCTGTGTCTGTGTCTGTGTCTGTGTCTGTGTCTGTGTCTGTGTCTGTGTGAGTCTGTGTCTGTGTCTGTGTCTGTGTCTGTGTCTGAGTCTGAGCCTGTGTGTGTGTGTGTGTGTGGTGCGTGCGTGCGTGCGTGCGTGTGCGTGCGTGCGTGCGTGCGTGCGTGCGTGCGTGCGTGCGCGCGCGCGTGGTGTGTGTTTAGTCAGAACCATAAGGAGGTGGAGCGATTAGTTTCCAAGACGAGGTTTGTGTGTTCAGTTTGGCTTTAGGTCCCGATGTATTTTGACTCTGTGATTTTTAGGGATGCTACATCCTTGCACCGCCGTAGTATCCGAATGTGTAAGGATGAGGCTGTTATGATGTCGTCAGAATGGTTTTTGCACATGTGGTCACCGAAAGGAGTGTCCCTGGTTTTGTTTTGGCATCGCGGAGATGCTCATTAAAGCGCAATCTCAGAAGCCTCTTTGTCTCTCCTATGTAGTTTGAGTCCTGACATAGCATGCATTTTATATTCATATGCTACGTTTTAGTGGTTGCATTTTCTATCTACCCCCTGCTACACATGCGTTACATATTTTGTTCCCTGAGGGGCATTTTGGTGGGTGGAGTGCTTGAATTCACGAGCATACTGGATGTGGTTTGCCCCTTCTGCCACGCGATTTTGATTGGGAGTCCAGATGAGCGAACTTTGACATTGATTCTGCGAGAGGTCATCATCAATGAATGGAAGTGAGACGAATGTCGTGTTTTGCTTCCCACTGTTATTATAACCTTAATGTTTGTCAATAACGAATACATGTTGGGTGGTTACTGGATATAATTGATTGCGCTTTGCAGCGGTATATTTTTGTTATCGTTTATCACCCTCCTGTGTTGACGATATGGCGGTGTGATGCAATACATATTCTAAAATGGTCAATTTATATATTCCAGGCCGATTTAAGCTATTAAATATCTAACAGAAATTTCGGTTTTCATGCATAATAAATCCGGTACCTTCGTCTGCAAAATTACGTTTGTTTCAGCTCTTCAAGTCTCATATGGTTCGGAGCATTAAATTCAATCGTGAATGACGACATAAAAGCGTGATTTAAGTTTGTGAAGCCATTAACTTCGCACGCGCCACGCACCGCTCGCTGAACCACATTGCATACGCCAGCCCGTTAATTGTTCTACACGCTTGTGTTTGTCGCATGCTGACCAGGCGCATAGTTTCCGAGACATAGACCTGGGATTGCAGCGTGTTTCACAATTTTCCGAATTTTTCACACATTTCGCTCCGGTTTTTCCCCGTGTTAAACCAATGGAGAAAAAGTCGTTTTTGCAGCACGTGCCACGTGCTCATTATGCGCCCTACGAACCTCGTTTCTTGACACTGCACGTCGTTGAAATGTCACCTGGATCGTGGGAAAATCTCATCCATCTACTCGCAATAGTTTAGGCTGTACAGCTGAGTAAAGAACAAAAACTGCAAAATGGCCACATACAGACAGACGCACTTTACTCAAATAGTAATATAGACAAGTGTGGCCCGCTTGCTCCGCAATGCGAAGGTAACCAAGTTCCCGTAGCCCGTAGCCTCGTAGCCGTAGCCCGTAGCCCGTAGCCCGTAGCCCGTAGCCCGTAGCCCGTAGCCCGTAGCCCGTAGCCCGTAGCTCGTAGCCCCGTTGCCCGTAGCCCGAATCCCCGTATCCCGTTCCCAAATCCAGTTCCCGTCCCGTACTCGTTCCGAACATCACCAATCTCGGGTAGGGTTTACAAAAATGAAGAGTTCGGAATTTACATATGCGTCAATTTGAAATCCGCCAACGGAGGTTCTTTTTTTACGTAGCATGCTTTCCCACTATGCCGATATTTTGCCGACGCAAATTTATCTGGAGCGAAATATTTGATGTAATGCTTTATTACGCCGAATAAAAAAGGGCCGAAAGCGTTATATTAACACTTCCATTGTAACGTTCATGTTTGTCAATATGAATACATTTTGGGTGGTTATTGGTCAGAAATTATTGCGCTTTACAGCTGTATATTTTTTTGTATTGTGTACTGCCTTCCGTTATTGACGATATGGTGGTGTGAAGAAATACATATTCTAAAATGGTCAATCTATATATTCCAGGCCGATTTAAGCTATTACATATTTAACAGAAAGCTTCGGTTTTCATGCATAATAAAGCCAGTACTTGCCTCTGCAAAATTACGTTTGTTTCTGCTCTTCAAGTCTCATAGGTTCGGAGCACTAAATAAAATCGTGAATTACTTCATAAAACCGTTATTTGCGTTTGTGTAGCCATTAACTTTGCACGCACCACGCGCTGCTCGCAGAACCACATTGCATACGCCAGCCCGTTAGTTTATCTACACGTCTGTGTTTTGTCGCATGCCGATCGGACACTTGGTTGCAGATATATCTATCTGGGATTGCATCCATCTTTCGCGGATTTTTCGCATTTTTCACACATTTCGCCCTGGGTTTTCCACGTGTTAAGCCAATGGAGAAAAAGTCGTTGTTGCAGCTCGTGCCACGCGTTCATTATGCACCCTGCCGAGCCCGTTTCTTGACACTGCACGTCGTTGAAATGCCACCTGGATCGTGTGGAAATTTCATTACATCTGCTCGCAATACCCCCTTTTCGAGTGTTTTTAATAACCCGTGAGTGACTGCGAATACGTCCAGCTATTTGCAACACCGCTAACTCAACAGCGACGAGCGAAGATCTCAGGTATTTGAAGGATATTCGACAAATCAAGGCCGTAACTGGTTTGGTGCCGTGCGCCGGTGTCTGTTCACTCGCGCCATGAATGTGCTTCGGATCGTGTTACGTCAGCTGGCTAAGAGAGGAGTCCCCAGCAGATCGATGCGACACTAGCGCCATCTCTGAAGCACTGCGGGGGACTTCGAGCTGCGTGGCCTACACCAGATCACCTGCTGCTGAAACAACACGGGCGGGCCGGCGGCCGACGCGAGCACCGAGTGCCCGCCAAGCCCAACGCACCGGCACGAATCCCGGTGATCTGGGGCCGACGAGCAGATGCCACCGATAGAGCACCACTCCGCAGTAGTCACCTCGCCACCATCCCTCGCCTCACTCAGCGGCAGACGCGACACGTCCCAGCGGCTGCGGAGGCCGTCGGTGGCGCCACCTCCATCCAGCAGGGACAGGAGA
>JAXIVJ010016336.1:22500-29146 GCA_036785665.1 Chirona hameri | reverse complement strand
TGTCCATGTCTATGTCTATGCCTATGCCTATGCCTATGTTTATGTCTATGCCTATGCCTAGGTCTAGGTCTAGGTCTAGGTACATGTACATGTACATGTGTATGTATATATGTATGTATGTATGTATGTATGTATGTATGTATGTATGTGTATATGCGTGTATGTGTGTGTGTGTGCGTGTGTGTGTGTGTGTGTGTGTGTGTGTGTGTGTGTGTGTGTGTGTGTGTGTGTGTGTGTGTGTGTGTGTGTGTGTGTGTGTGTGTGTGTGTGTGTGTGTGTATGTATGTATGTATGTATGTATGTATGTATGTATGTATGTATGTATGTATGTATGTATGTATGTATGATGTATGTATTTTTGTATGTATGTATGTATGCATGCATGCCTGTCTGGCTGGCTGGCTGGCTGGCTGGCTGGCTGGCTGGCTGGCTGCTGGCTGGCTGGCTGGCTGGCTGGCTGGCTGGCTGGCTGGCTGGCTGGCTGGCTGGCTGGCTGGCTGGCTGGCTGGCTGGCTGGCTGGCTGGCTGGCTGGCTGGCTGGCTGGCTGGCTGGCTGGCTGGCTGGCTGGCTGGCTGGCTGGCTGGCTGGCTGGCTGGCTGGCTGGCTGGCTGGCTGGCTGGCTGGCTGGCTGGCTGGCTGGCTGGCTGGCTGGCTGGCTGGCTGCTGGCTGGCTGGCTGGCTGGCTGGCTGGCTGGCTGGCTGGCTGGCTGGCTGGCTGGTTGGTTGGTTGGTTGGTTGTTGTCTGTCTGTCTGTCTGTCTGTCTGTCTGTCTGTCTGTCTGTCTGTCTGTCTGTCTGTCTGTCTGTCTGTCTGTCTGGCTGTCTGGCTGTCTGGCTGTCTGGCTGTCTGGCTGTCTGGCTGTCTGGCTGGCTGTCTTGCTGTCTGTCTGGCTGTCTGTCTGGCTGTCTGTCTGGCTGTCTGACTGGCTGTCTGGCTGGCTGTCTGGCTGTCTGTCTGTCTGTCTGTCTGTCTGTCTGTCTGTCTGTCTGTCTGTCTGTCTGTCTGTCTGTCTGTCTGTCTGTCTGTCTGCCTGTCTTGCTGGCTGTCTGGCTGTCTGGCTGGCTGTCTGGCTGTCTGGCTGTCTGGCTGTCTGGCTGTCTGGCTGGCTGTCTGGCTGGCTGTCTGACTGGCTGTCTGGCTGGCTGTCTGTATGTCTGTATGTCTGTCTGGCTGGCTGTCTGGCTGGCTGTCTGGCTGTCTGTCTGTCTGTCTGTCTGTCTGTCTGTCTGTCTGTCTGTCTGTCTGTCTGTCTGTCTGTCTGGCTGTCTGGCTGTCTGGCTGTCTGGCTGTCTGGCTGTCTGGCTGTCTGGCTGGCTGTCTTGCTGTCTGTCTGGCTGTCTGTCTGGCTGTCTGTCTGGCTGTCTGACTGGCTGTCTGGCTGGCTGTCTGGCTGTCTGTCTGTCTGTCTGTCTGTCTGTCTGTCTGTCTGTCTGTCTGTCTGTCTGTCTGTCTGTCTGTCTGTCTGTCTGTCTGTCTGTCTGTCTGTCTGTCTGTCTGTCTGCCTGTCTTGCTGGCTGTCTGGCTGTCTGGCTGGCTGTCTGGCTGTCTGGCTGTCTGGCTGTCTGGCTGGCTGTCTGGCTGGCTGTCTGACTGGCTGTCTGGCTGGCTGTCTGTATGTCTGTATGTCTGTCTGGCTGGCTGTCTGGCTGGCTGTCTGGCTTGCTGTCTGGCTGTCTGGCTGTCGGGCTGTCTGGCTGGCTGTCTGGCTGGCTGTCTGGCTGGCTGTCTGGCTAGCTGTCTGGCTGTCTGTCTGTCTGGCTGGCTGTCTGGCTGGCTGTCTGGCTGGCTGGCTGGCTGGCTGGCTGTCTGGCTGGCTGGCTGGCTGGCTGGCTGGCTGGCTGGCTGGCTGGCTGGTTGGCTGGCTGGCTGGCTGGCTGGCTGGCTGGCTGGCTGGCTGGCTGGCTGGCTGGCTGGCTGGCTGGCTGGCTGGCTGGCTGTCTGGCTGTCTGGCTGTCTGTCTGGCTGTATGTCTGGCTGTCTGGCTGTCTGTCTGTCTGTCTGTCTGTCTGTCTGTCTGTCTGTCTGTCTGGCTGTCTGGCTGTCTGGCTGTCTGGCTGTCTGGCTGTCTGGCTGTCTGGCTGTCTGGCTGTCTGGCTGTCTGGCTGTCTGGCTGTCTGGCTCTCTGGCTGTCTGTCTGTCTGTCTGTCTGTCTGTCTGTCTGTCTGTCTGTCTGTCTGTATGTCTGCCTGTTGTGAATACTTCCATATGAATACTTCCATATGAATGTTGGGAAAATGTCAAAGTTGTGTTCAAGCTAAGGATTCACCCGCAGGATTTCCCCAGGCTGCGAGTAGAAGCTCGCGTAGTGCTGCGTATGCACATTCGTCCGAGAAGAGCTGCAAACCAAATCTCGTTACGCTAATATCGCAGCGGGTATGGCGGCCAAAATAAGAAACAGAGGATTGCTGACAGAATGCGATCACAGCGACATCTACAACAAGCTTGATGATAGTGTGGCGTCATCTTGCGGCCAAGGTCATCTGATTCACTTTGGAGAAGTTGAGACGGTACGAGTCTCGGAATGTGCAATGCACCATTGAATCATTACAAATTTATTCCTGATTTTGCTTAATGACAAATTAAAACTAAAAATTTAGCAACGAAAATGCATGTATTATGGATTTTACGAAGCTTTTAGAGTTCAGAGCTTCTAGTTGTGAAATGCTAAAATCACAAATGGATGTATATCGCTTCGGTCAGTATATACCTACAGACAGACGTCCCAGAAAAACACGAGCAGATTTAAAAATAGTTTATTTCATACTCTAATGGTGCAAACAACACAACTCAACCATCGTTGTGTAGCTTATGCCATGCCATTTTAGGTAACAATAGACAGCCCTCCATTTATGTTTTACTAACGGCTTCAGATAACGTGTTCAATGTGGTTGCCCTCCCATTCCAAACACAGATCAAAAAAGATCTGTGTTTGGAATGGAATTGGATTGGAAAAAAGGAGGGCGAAGGGGCGCCGCCGTGCTGCCTCCAGAGCGGCACGGCAGGTCTCTGGCCTCACACTCCGCTCTGCGGTCCCCACGGCCTTCTTCAGTTCTTCCATGGAGCCAGGGTTCGTTTTGTATACTTTGGACTTGAGATGGCTCCAGAAGAAGAAATCCGTAGATGTCAAGTCTGCCGAGTTTGCGGGCCATCTGTGCAGCCCGGTGGGCCAGCTGTGGCTTTGCGGGCAGGCAAACCAGCTACTGAAATGTGTCCGTGACTGCTTATATTTCTGAGTCAACTTTTGATGAACCGAACTTTTGATGAAATTGTGATGATTTTGAAGCTGTAGGGGAACAACTTTACATCTGTTCTTTCGATTCTTTGCGCTGTACCCTTGCCACAGCCAAGTGTTTGGCCCAGACGGCGCAAAGACTTGCACGGGCTCCGAAGGAGGGCTTCCCTTGCCTTTTTCGCGTTAATAAGGGTCAGACAGACAGACAGAGACAGACAGACAGAGACAGACAGACAGAGACAGACAGATAGAGACAGACAGACACAGACAGACAGACACAGACAGACAGACAGACAGAGACAGACAGACAGAGACAGACAGACAGAGACAGACAGACAGAGACAGACAGACAGACAGACAGACAGACAGACAGACAGACAGACAGAGACAGACAGACAGAGACAGACAGACAGAGACAGACAGACAGAGACAGACAGACAGAGACAGACAGACAGAGACAGACAGACAGAGACAGACAGACAGAGACAGACAGACAGAGACAGACAGACAGAGACAGACAGACAGAGACAGACAGACAGAGACAGACAGACAGAGACAGACAGACAGAGACAGACAGACAGAGACAGACAGACAGAGACAGACAGACAGAGACAGACAGACAGAGACAGACAGACAGAGACAGACAGACAGAGACAGACAGACAGAGACAGACAGACAGAGACAGACAGACAGAGACAGACAGACAGAGACAGACAGACAGAGACAGACAGACAGAGACAGACAGACAGAGACAGACAGACAGAGACAGACAGACAGAGACAGACAGACAGAGACAGACAGACAGAGACAGACAGACAGAGACAGACAGACAGAGACAGACAGACAGAGACAGTGAATTGAATTAATAGCATTTTTAGCCTCTTATCCTCTACAAGGCCCACCGCCCATATTTATGGGTTTTATCAGGCAAACCCGTAAAGTTTCGCGCCTCTTGGCGGCGCTAAATAACAAGTATGTACCTACTATTGCATGAAAACCACATACAAAATGCTGCAAAGGCATACACGCATAAAAATGGGGTACATTTTTTCGTCATTTTAGCCGACCCCCACTGAAAAATTATCGGCGACGTCCCTGCCTACCCCCTCCCCCCCGTTCAACAACTTTTGTAATAGGCCACTGGATTTGGCCCCCTAAAAAAACACCCCCACCCCTGACAGTGACCAAAAGGTAAGTGAACGATTACAGGAGGCTTCAGTTCGCCTAAATTTTCCACAATCGTACGTATTCGTACGTTACGTACCTAATTATCATTCTTGCATTCATTCTTGTGACCGCATTAATCAGATGTAGGTATTATTTTTAGGAGTTTGTTTAAGATTCTGAGTGGTAACTGCTTTGGTGGAGAGATCATCCATGAAGGTAGATCATCCATGAAGGTAGAGCATCCATGAAGGTAGATCATCCATGAAGGTAGAGCATCCATGATAGATAGAGCATCCATGATAGATAGATCATCCATGATAGATAGATCATCCATGATAGATAGATCATCCATGATAGATAGATCATCCATGATAGATAGATCATCCATGATAGATAGATCATCCATGATAGATAGATCATCCATGATAGGAAGAAATTGAGCAGTAAATAATATATTTATCGTCTGTGTTCCTAGACTCATCAGCGATAATATTTACAGTATTTTGTACCGCAACCTCATTCGGGCAGGTGTCAGACAGGCGTGGTGCAGACAATATTTGTCCTTAGAGTCAAATAAGTTCGGTAGAACAGAAGAACATTCCCGACTCCTTCCAACTGACCTGTTTTATCACTAAATTTTGCCGATGAAATATACAAAACTGTAGGACGCTGAGAAGTCGGAATCACTCAGACTTGGAACTCCTCCTGAAAGGCCGGAAAAGATGGCTCGAACAAAACCTGGTGGAAGCCCTTACACACCATTCAATTCCTAATAACCATTCAACGATCACTGATGCATCGAAGCCCATAGATACAGATTATGCATCTATGGCAATGCAATGCCATTGATATTATAGAAACCGAAGCGGAGATGTTCCATGGCTGGCATGACACACATCGGATGAACCTCACTGAGGACAGACTCAGCTACGTACCGGTATTACTCGCGTAATCAATCATTAGCTGACCAGCCGCGCAGTCAGCCGAATCGACTCTGATGTATGATCAGCTCTGCAGGGACAGATAGAGCTGAAACTCAGCCATCAGTTCTGCACGGCGTATCGCTATAAACGCCGGCACTTACTCCGTGTCGGCGCATCCTTTCATCTCGGCTATAACTGTGCCGCTGCGCGTACAATTACAGCAGCACACCGGTCCAGCGCCACTATTCAATTGTCAATCCCTGCGGCCGAGCCGCTGCAGCCGACGTGACGGGTCTTCCTATCTGATGATGACAGATGGGTCATGGAGCGCGCGCCGTCCGTGTTGACCGCCCGTTAACCGTGCCGCCTATATCAGAGGCAGTCAGCCACGCTCGCTCGAATCCACTCCAGACGCCGGACACCAACAGGTGCAACTCGATGATGCCCACATGTAACGGTTTGGTGGTATGCGCAGATTCTTCTATACGAAAACTCAACGGGTTCCTATCTATGACAATCAAGCAATCAGTGATTACTAGCGAACCCCCCTTCGCACATCTTCCCCAAGTTGGCAGCCTGACTCCGCCTCTTCGGCTGCCATTTTTCCGCATCCGCACTGGTTGGGGATGCCTCTGAAATGATGAGTCTCCTGTCCTCTTTGTCTGGCCCGGCCGGAACATGGTTTGTCCATTAAACGGCCTCCGTCCGGGCTTATCGGCCGAATAAATTACGACCTGGCCCGGCAGCGGCGGTTAGAGGGTGTCGGGACAGAGACAGACCGAGCAGCTTACACCGCTCGGGCGCGCACAGCGGCTGCCGGCGGCCCGCGCTGACATTCAATCAGCACCGGTAGATATCAGAAGTGATGTCTAGAGAGGAAGTCACACTGATTTGCTGGATACATTAGCAAGAAGTCAGCACACAACAGTGTTCGAACAAAAACGTTGAATGATATGCATACAAACGTGTCAACTGAGACGGCACTGACATTTAATTATGCATTCACGTTATTGCTGTTATTGCTGTTATTGCTATTGCACGTTATTGCTATGCTGAGGATTTTGGTTTTCAAATGCCGGTATAAAAAGGAAATAATCAATGTTCATACAAAATTGTTATTCCTTGAAATGAGAAGAAGATTTCAGTGTAGTATGTAAATCCAGTCACATTAAGCGTATACATGTATCCAACCAAAGTTATTTCACTTTAAAAATAAAAAGCTCTCCACGCTTTTAAAAGCCCTATTCCCTGCGGGAGGCCAGAATTACGGTAACCTTCGGGGAGGGGCAGATTCTGCCCCCCCCCCCCCAGAGATCTCGAGAA
>JAXIVJ010016336.1:0-17500 GCA_036785665.1 Chirona hameri | reverse complement strand
AAATATTGAATATCTTACTTCGGCCTGGAATATATAAATTGGCCGTTTTAGAATATTTATTTCATCACACCGCCATATCCATGGGCGTCGGCGGCGGGGGGACGGGGGGGACGCGTCCCCCCAGTTCAAAAATCAGGGGGGACGTCCCCCCCAAGAAAGCAGACTTGCTTTTTTGCTGAATTCGTTCCAAAGGATATGAAACTGAAGAAAAAGAAAAGAAAAGAAAAAGTAAATTTATTCTTAGCTCAAAATACATGTCATTTTTAACCCTATATCGTTGAGTCCTTTCTTTGTACTTAAAGATGTAGATACTTAATTACTTTGTAGAAAATACAATTATGATATGGCAGCCAAAAGTTGGTACACAAGATTGACTTCTGCTATGATTGAATGTCAAGTTCATCCATTCATTCACCATTCATTCTGAGGCCCTAGATACAATTCAGCCAAGGCAGCGAATTGCGTGACGTCATGGGTACAACCCGTACATCCATCACTATGCTGTGTACAAACAGCAATCAGTTTTAGACTTTAGTCCCTTTGAGCCGCTGGAATTTATATACACGAGTGTTATAGCCGCATGCTTCATGCTTGGTATAATTTCAATGGTTGAAGAACTCTCTACAATCCATGCTAAGTTTTTGGAAATATATCATAGAAGGGTACTAGCGCTGGGCGATAGCGAAATGTGGGGGGGGGGGACGTTGACAGGCGGCCATTCATGATCCAGGCCCCTCACAGCGGCCGAACGCCTGTCGTCCGATACAATATACGAAACAAACCAAAATAACCAAATAAAACAAACAAACATTGCAGTTGTGCAGAGGACTGCAAAGCTTGAATTTCCATTGGCCGAATCCATGACGTAATGGGACTGAATGGAATCTTTCAGGAGGTAGCAACGGCAACGACACTTCCTAGCGTTGCGTTCATTCATGCGGAAATGTGCGAACGTTGGTTTTGCTTGAGCAATAGTGTGAAAAGATGAAGCGGCAGAGAAAGCTGGATAGTTTTTTCATCTCAAAACGGTAAGGAAATCCAGGTCTCATCACCTGCAACTCCTGTTACTAAAACAAACTGACTGTTGAAAAGGAGAATATGAAATAATGTGCTGTCTCACGGGTTGTGTGTAGCATAACTTGAACTAGGGCATTCCATGTCGTTGATTTTTCAGGGCAATACTTCAGTAACGCACCTCCCCAGTGGGCCTGTTCCAGTGGCGCCTCTAACCTCCTCCGAGTTGCCCCAACTTGCAACTGTCTGTGCATTAGGATAGGACAGTTGCAAGTTGGAGCAACTTGGAGGAGGTTAGAGGCGCCACTGGAACAGGCCCGGTTTATCGTATATTAGAAGAAGAATTAGTCAGCTGACGGTATATTTTATTGCAGAGTGAAAATGCCGCTCAGTGCTCACTAAACCCTATCACGCTCTCACTAAACCTCCATTCCTGGCGGAGCGCAAGACTTGTATTTGAGAGCGGCCGCCACCACGACGTGACCTTGCACGTCAATCACCGGCTCACGAAATTATTCGGCGGCATTTTCACTCTGCAATAAAATATACCGTCAGCTGACTAATTCTTTTTCTAATAGGTGCCTCAAGACTGCGATAAACTGGGGAGGTGCGTTACTGAAGTATTACCGAAAACCGAAAAATATACGTACGAGCCCGAGCGGCTTAACCGTAGCCCGTGAGTGTCGAAATATTCGAAATAATCGTTTTATATTGGAGTGTTTTAATTGTGATTGTAAATGCAACTAAAACTATAGGTAAGTGTTAACATGT
Source organism: Chirona hameri (assembly GCA_036785665.1). NCBI lineage: Eukaryota > Metazoa > Arthropoda > Thecostraca > Balanomorpha > Balanidae > Chirona > Chirona hameri. The sequence continues at coordinate 15,715 of JAXIVJ010016336.1, read as the reverse complement.
TAAATTTGCGAACAGTTGTTCATCATTGTTTTGCCTTTGCAGTGCCGGTCCCTTATCCACATTCCAAGAGCCGTCCGCTTCAGCCTCTCCTGCTGCGGCCTCCACTTCCCAAGAGCCGTCCGCCTCAGCCTCTCCTGCTGCGGCCTCCACCTTCCGCCTCAGCCTCTCCTGCTGCGGCCTCCACTTCCCAGCATCTGAGTGTCGGTAAGCACAACTGTAAGGCGATGACCTTGTATACATCTTCGGCTTTTGAGATATTCCTGCAGTATTTGTTTTATTTTTCACACTTTGATTGCTCAGTAAGTAGTAACGCTCGGCGCTGCCTCAGTCTGTTGCTGGGACACCGGCCACCACATTGCTCGGGCCGGTCCGTACGCCTGCGCTGCCGATCATGTTGCCCTGTGATTCCGGCTTCTCTACCATTAGGCCGCAGAACGGCTCCGCTGGCATTCTTAGGGTACGTCACGAGAACAGAGCAGACTGTTTATTGATTCAACTTTTTTGGAACGATTCAATCATGATTCATTTTGGAATCTGAATGACTCAATCACCGTTCGATTCACGGATACAATTTTGAGAATTGATTCTTTCCAATTCAAAGAATCAAAACAAATATTTTAATCGATTCACGTTTGATTCAACATTTAAATATATGTGGTCAATTTATGTCAAATCAATCCAAATGGAAACATACATATATATGATCATTAGAACATTGTTACAGCAATACTATTTCAGTATAAATGAATGTAGCCACTGGGACTGCATGTATTTGCACAATTTACCAGTGTACTTGAATCGTTAAGAATCGTTAAATCCTTTGATTCAATCAGCCTTGATTTGATTCGGGTTTTGATTCAATCACGATTCATGGCTCAAAATATCTGGTGGTGAATCAATTATTTTTGGATTCAAGGAATTTTGATTGAACGATTCCAATCGATTCAATCAGTGTCGAATCAATAACCAGTCTTGTAACAGAGTGGGGACTTACGTGCAGCGGCACGTTGTGTCACGTAACCAGCATATTTATAAGTCGTAAGATGTGCATAATTATCGAGCGAATGCGAGATCTTCAGTCATCTAGGGGGGGGGGGGGGATCTACGTATGAGCGGATCTGGCCCGACCCATAGACTGATCGGACAATAACAGCGCGCATGTGTAGCGAGTCTGTGCGGCAGACCATGGTTGGAAATATAGGGCCTATTCCCGTGGTACATCCAATTGGCTCTAACTGCCTCTAACTTCCTCCAAGCTCCTCCGGTCGTTCCTGTGGCTGCTCCAATCTGCTCCAAGCTCGCCCGAAACCTCCTCCAAACGCATCCAACTTGCTCCCAAAATCGAGGTGGAAAAACCGGAGGAGATTGGAGGCTGATGGCGCGATGATACATTGTTAGTGTTGTGCCCTGGTGCTGATTGGGTCGACGACCCAAAGGGACTCAAACTACCCCCCCCCCCCCCCCCAGGGTCAAATATTGGGACTCTTTCGAAGGTCCACACAGTTCATTTATATCATATAGGTGGCGCTATATGTCTATGCACCATACACTATAGGTGGCGCTCGTTGCAGCGGGGGCACTGACGCTTTGTTAGACTGCATTCTGCAGTATGCACCTGTCTGCTGCTCCTTTGAACCATGGCTTCCAGAACGCCGCATTTCTCAGAGCAAGTGCAACATATGCATGTCCTCTTTTGACCCCAAGGCAATGCCTATAGTGCTTGCCGCTAATGAAAATAGTGACGACTGACGTGTACCTAATTTAACTTCAAAAGGCTGCCACTCATTGAACGTGCGTGATATTATGATGTGTTATGCTAGTCCTACCTGCTGCTAAGCTATGATATGGATGTATTGTTGCGTATATGTTTTATGAGTTATCGAGCAAATTCGGTTTATCCCGACCCCTACCGCAAACTATTGTTTCCATTTTCGTCCCTCATCCATTTTTCCTCTTCTGCCAGCAGCTCTCCCGCCTGATCCTGCTCCCGGTCCTTCTGGTCCCTGCGATCTGACACCATGGCGCATCGTGGATATGGACGCACCGAATCAGCCGCCTGGGAGTTCCATCCCGAAGCAAATCCTCAGCGGAAGGAAGCTGGCGTTTATGGACCACTGGTACACGCTGCATCCCTGGATTCACTTCTGCTCCGCTCGGGGCAAAGTGCTGTGCTTCCACTGTGCTCCGGCGAGTGAGCAGGGCAATGATAGCCCGGCGAGGGAGACCGCGTTCACCTGCGACGGCTTCAACAACTGGAAGAAGGCGCGGCAGAGGTTCGCGCAGCACGCACGATCTGAACATCATCTAGGTAACCTGCCACCGTCAAGCCGACAAATCACGAAGGTGATTGAAACAGCAGACGCCAAACAGCAGAAGGTCAACAGGGCTAACCTTACCAGGCTCATCACCAGCATCATGTACCTGGCTAGGCAAGGTCTGGCGATCAGGGGCCACGAGACCTACGAAGGAAACCTCGTCGAGCTGCTGAAGCTGCGAGCCAGCGACAGCGCGGAGCTGGAGGGGTGGCTGCGGAGGAGGGAACGCTACACACATCCTGACATTCAAAACGAGGTGCTGCAACTCATCAGCCACGAGGTCCTCCGCGATATCATCTTGGAGATGCGCGACACCGCAGCTGATGGCTCACCGAGCGTGGTTCACATCTCGGTCGTGGTCGACGGCACACAAGATATCAGCGGCGATGAGCAGCAGTCGATCTGTGTCAGGTATGTGGACAAAGACTTCAAGGTGCATGAGGAGTTCCTGGGATTTTACCGAGCCCAGTCAACGACAGGTGCCGATTTGTCTCGACTGATCGAAGATGCACTGCGGCGTCTGAACCTGCCTCTGGCTCGCCTCCGCGGCCTAACATTTGACGGAGCTGCCAACATGGCTGGAAGAGTTCGCGGGGTACAGGCCATTCTCCGTGATAAACAGCCTCTGGCCCTATTCGTCCACTGTGGTATCCACTGCGTAAACCTCGTCGCCAAAGACAGCTGTGATGTGTCGGTGCTGATCCGAAACGCTCTGTTCACCATCAACGAGGTGGGCCGCTTGTTTGGAGAATCGATGAAGTTCCGCTAGAAGTTCGCGGAACTTTGTGTGGGCGAGAGCGAATCGCCTAAAAAGCTGCGGCCTCTGTGTCCCACCCGGTGGACAGTCCGGCTGCAAGCGATGGACGCGGCTCTCGCCCGGTACGACGAGGTGCTGAGTACAGCGGAAGAGCTGGGCGCCGGCCGCACTCACATCGCGGCAAGAGCAGCCGGCCTGCACGCACAGCTGCGCAAGCAGTCCACGCTGCTGGCGCTTCACCTGGCGCGCGTGGTGCTGTCGCCGCTGGATCGCCTCAACAAGGTCCTCCAGGGCTCACGCTGCACCGTGTCCCAGCTCCTGAGGAGTGTTCAGCTCACCAAGGAGCTGCTGCAAGCGGAGCGTGACGGGGCCGACAACTCCATCCAGGAGTTTCTGCGAAAGGTGGAGGCGTCCAGCTGCGACACGCCTGTCGCGCTGCCCCGTGAGAAGCGCGTCCCAGCTCGTTTCGCCGGAGCTGGAGAGCAGCACCAAGCCAGGGACCTGGCCCAGTACCTGCGTGGGGAGCTGCTGCTGGCGATCCACGCAGCCTGCATGCAACTGGCCGAACGATTCGATCAGGAGGGCATCACAGAACATGCCAAGGTTGAGAAGGCTCTGCTGTCTCGCTGCAACATCACAGAGCTCGACGAGCTGCTGAAGGACAGTCCGTGGAGGGCAGAGGTGTCGGTGGCTGACTTGGTGCCGCAGCTGCAGGTTCTTTACAAACAGAGCCAGCCGGAGAATCTTGACGCGGCAGAAGCCGTGGTGACTGCTCTCGGACAAAGCGCTCGTGCCATGTTCCCCGACGCGGTAAAGCTGATCCGACTACTGCTCACCCTTCCAGCGTCGTCTGCGACGGCTGAGCGTAGCTTCAGTGCGCTTCGGCGACTGAAGACGTGGCTACGGTCTACGATGGGACAGGCGCGCCTGAACTCGGTGGCGGTCTGTCACGTTCACCGTGACCGGGTGGCTGCCGTGAGCTCCGACCGGGTGGTCGCGGCGTTCATCAGCCTCAATCCCCGCCGAGAGCGTGTGTTCGGCTCCATGTAAATAGTGATACGGGCGGAACCCGTGAAACCGTCCGAGGAAATCAGGGTTGGATATTTTCATTTTTCCATTGCTTATTCATCTTCTGCAAGCGACGCATCTCGCTTCAAGACATCTCGTGTAGCGACCTAGTTTAGACGTGCAAATATTTGTTGTCCTGTCGAACATTTTGAATGCGTGGCGTGTGCTTTAACCCGGCAGTCACTGGGGTATATTCTGTAACACGACTCACTGTGGAGGGCTTTTTTTTAGCCCCCCTGGTATCTTCAGAACCAATAATCGCAGCGGAACGCACAAGGCGGCATTCGAAAGCGCTCAATGAGATAAGCCTAACGCAAACTTAAAAATGTAAAATTAAGGTCACATGTCAGGTCACGGTCAAGTCAAACGTCAAAATCGAGGTATTTGAGTTTAGGGACAATACTTGCCATCCATGGCCTTTGATTGCGCCTATAATTACCCAAAGTGCTGTCAAAAGTATGATACATATCCCACATGATCTAAAGTGAGATTGTTGGAAAAGAGAAAGGTCAAGGTCAGGTCACAAAAGGTCACTACACACAAAATATCTACGAAAGTCATGCAGCACATGTTTTATGGATGCTTTTACGCGTAGAATTCGATAGTGGTAGTCATTTTACCACCTGACTTCATTTACGTGAAGATAGTGTCAATTTCAGGTCAAGTTCAGGTCACTGAAGGTCAAAATTTGAAATTGATCAATCGAAATGAAAAAAAAACATGTTTCTATATCCGTTTTATCTAAAACAAACAGCGCTGGCATTTATTTGTCTGTATCCGGTCAATAAAAGGCAAAAAACGCAATTTCAAAATATGACGTCATGATTTACCCATACTTTATATGCAATGACAGTCAAAAAAGATGATATCATTTTTAAATTTGGTATGGTAGTTGCCCATATGTTGTTATCTGACATATATTCCGTTTTTTTAATATCTTTGAAAAATTTGATTTTGTGAGCATTTTTTCAAAAAAAGTTTTTGTGAAATTTTTGGGGTCAAAAACCAAAATTTGTGAAATTTCGAGATATCTGGTTTGTAGCCCTTGCAATTTTCTACCTTTTAGGGGTTTTGGATTGCATTTTGCTTCAAATGCAGCATTTGTACGGCTTGGCAAAGTTTAGCCGATTTTGGTGTCAAAATCGTGGTTAGTGACGTCACTAAATTCACTATATCTCGAAAAATTTCTGACGAAATTTTTTCATTTTTTTATTAAAAGGTGTAAAATGATGCCCGGAAAGGTACTGCAATTTTACCATCGATATCTGGATTAGTTATTGAGATATTCCTGATATTCCTAAGGGGGGGCTAACCCCGCCAGTGACTCGCGGGTTAACAGTTGACGAAGACAAAAACTAACTTAAGGAAGCTAGTGGTTCGGTATCGTATTTTTAGTACATTGTTTCTGAAAATATAAATCCGATCGTGTTCATAATTGATCTTTTGAACATAAAAAGGTCATTGAGGATACAGATTCGATGATCTTTTATGCTGAATTCATTCCTATATTATCATTATCGTTCTTCTTGTTGGGTTTGATTTATATCCTGCCATGAAATCAGATAATCGGATTAGATTATGCCGATAATAGTTACCAAGATAAAAATGTACAATTGATGCGGTCATTGACATCCATGCGACATGCGTTCCCACTAGCGGACCCAGAGGGGGGGGGGGGCAAAGCAGCCATGGCTCCCAAAAAACGCCTAAAATCGGAGCAAAATTGACACATTTCCTAATATAGAAGAAAATCTAAGCAACTTTTACTAAGCAAAGTTTGTTTTAAATCAGCTATCAGTGTTAGCTATGCAAACTATGCAGCTATGCAAGCGAAATCCGATGAGTTTTCAGCATTGTGTGACACTTTTTGGAATTTGCCCCCCAAACCACCGTTCTGAATCCGCCAATGTGCGTCCCCCCAGTGAAAAATCCGTGGCGACGCCCATGGCCATATCGTCAATAACGGAAGGCGGTGGACAATACAAAAATATACAGTTGTAAAGGGCAACCAATTCTGACCAATAACCACCCAAAATATATTAATATTTACAAACATGAACGTGATAATGTCAGTGTTAATATAACGCTTTCAGGCCATTTTTTATTCGGCGTTATAAAGCATTACATACAAAATATTTCGCTCCAGATCGTCGGCGTCGGCTCGGCATAGTGAAATATCGGCATAGTGAAAAGCATGCTAAGCAATAAACGAACCTCCTTTCGGTGGATTTCAAATTGGCGCATATCTAATTTCCGAACTCTTTATTCTAAAGCCCAGAGAGAACGGGATTCGGGATTCGGGAACGGGATTCGGGAACGGGATTCGGGAACGGGATTCGGGAACGGGATTCGGGAACAGGATTCGGGAACGGGATTCGGGAACGGGATTCGGGAACGGGATTCGGGAACGGGATTCGGGAACGGGATTCGGGAACGGGATTCGGGAACGGGATTCGGGAACGGGATTCGGGAACGGGATTCGGGAACGGGATTCGGGAACGGGATTCGGGAACGGGATTCGGGAACTGGATTCGGGAACGGGATTCGGGAACGGGATTCGGGAACGGGATTCGGGAACGGGATTCAGGAACGTGATTGGGGAACGTGATTCGGGAACGTGATTCGGGAACGTGATTCGGGAACGTGATTCGGGAACGTGATTCGGGAACGTGATTGGGGAACGTGATTCGGAAACGTGATTCGGGAACGTGATTCGCGCACGGTATTCGGGAACGGGATTCGGAAATCGGATTCGGGAACGGGATTCGGGAACAAGATTTGGAAACGGGATTTGGAAACGGGATTCAGGGAGACGGGACGGGGACGGGGACGGGGACGGGGACGGGGACGGGGACGGGGACGGGGACGGGGACGGGGACGGGACGGGACGGGGACGGGGACGGGACGGGGACGGGGAAGGGGACGGGGACGGGGACGGGACGGGGACGGGGACGGGACGGGGACGGGGACGGGGGACGGGGGACGGTGACGGGGACGGGGACGGGGACGGGGACGGGGACGGGGACGGGGACGGGGACGGGGACGGGGACGCGGGACGGGGACGGGGACGGGGACGGGTGACGGGGACGGGGACGGGGACGGGGACGGGGACGGGGACGGGGACGGGGACCGGGGACGGGGACGGGACCGGGGACGCGGACCGACCGTCCCCGTCCCCGTCCCTGTCATTTTTTTCTCCTCTCGCATAATTGTGGATTAAACCCACACATTCACACTCACACAAATCCGATGAAGTAACAGCAGCGCCTCCGCGCGCAACGCGGCACACTACCGAGCCCTGCGGCGCCATCACACTCCCGCACTGCCTGCATGGCCGTCACCGGCCCGCACGCCACAGGACTGAACATTAACATAGCATAAATCCTTTCTGGCTCACGAGCAACGCTACACACTTGCATACACTTGCATACCTACATACATTCATACCCCATATACACCTACATATGCTTATATGCAAAGGGAATTAAAGAGCCGCCTCGTCAACTACAAGTTAGGTGTGCAGGCTTGGAGCGCGGCTCGCCCAGGCGGTCCGCCCGCCACGCTTAATGGCGCGGCGGCCGCAGTCCTCACCGCCGGATCCGGGCCGGGATTCGGCCATCTCTGGTCGAAACCTAGCTCGGACCCGGCGGCGCCGCCCTCCTGCCTGGCTCTTGGGGGCGGCGACAGCCCCGACCTAAGGCCGGGACTGGAGCAGCGTATCAGGTCAAATCACCTAAGGCCGGGACTGGAGCAGCGTATCAGGTGTCAAAGCACCTAATTCAAAGTTCTAAATAACCATCACTTCCACTTTTCAATAGCCAGGTTTTACAAACGTTGATCAGAATCATTCAGTTTCTCCTAAATAGTTAAGCGTCCTCCATTTCATATTAAACTCCTCCATCTTGTCATTTAACTTTGCACTGTACTTCTCACTGTGCAGGTCTGACCGAAGAATAGCTAATAGTAATATCACCGAAGGCCGGTTCTTTGAATAAGTCATGTGTATACCGGCACTAACTACATGGTTCATAATCAGACAGTCGTCACCTCCCAGTACTATTTCATTGATGCTACTTTTCTGCTAATCTACCTAGTTGTTTACTTATAAACCACGCCTTTAATTTTGATGGTACTTTAAGCTATTTTTGTCCAGCTCAGCCTCCCCAACTTGTCTGGAGAAGCTACGCCCCTGAGCAGTCAGCACACAGCCAAATATATTTAGGTATACGAATTATCTTACGATAAAATTTTAACTTTATACATGTTTAATGTTTAACTTTAGGCATAATGCATATGGCTACAACTTTCTCGTTTTTCACCTCAATGTTTTTCCTACAGGGGAGGGCTACAAGCTTCAGGCCCAGGCCTTCGTGCAGGTCGGGCCAACCTCGAAGCGGTACACCTCGACAAGGAGGGCCTGATTCCCTGGGCGGAGCACGGGCACCGGCGCGCTGCAGTCTATCGCAGAGGAGGTGAAGCAGGCGCTAAAGACAGAACTGGACAAGGTACATAGTAGCAAATATAAAGTTACTAATGACAGTGATGCAACGTTACATAACTTTTCAAGGAGTAGAAAAAATATGTTAAGTCACATAGACATTTACCCTATGATGGAAGTTGGAACGTGAAGTAGTGTTGTAGAAATACTGTGGCGTGCCCGTAAGACGATGAACGCTGCTGATACAGAAAATTATGTTGCTAAATATTTCAGCAACCAGCTGTCGCCCTCACGACCGACCACTGGACCGACAAGGTCACGGGGTCTGAGCACCAGGATGCCACGGCGTTCTACGTGGATGAGCACTGGGAGCTGAGGTCCCGAGTCCTAAAGATAGACGCCTCAGAAGAAGCGCATACGGCTGCAAATATCAGCACCAAGATGACCACCATCGTCGAGGTAGAGGACTGCGCACTACCGCAGTGCCAGTGTGTAGACTGAACCACGCAAGTGCCACTACGCAGTGCCACTACGCAGTGCCAGTGTGTCGCTGAACACGCAGTGCCACTACGCAGTGCCACTACGCAGTGCCACACGCAGTGTCAGTGTGTAGCTGAACCACGCAGTGCCACTACGCAGTGCCACTACGCAGTGTCAGTGTGTAGCCTGAACCACGCAGTGCCACTACGCAGTGCCACTACGCGTGCCACTACGCAGTGTCAGTGTGTAGCTGAACCACGCAGTGCCACTACGCAGTGCCAGTGTGTCGCTGAACCACGCAGTGCCACTACGCAGTGCCACTACGCAGTGCCACTACGCAGTGCCACTACGCAGTGTCAGTGTGTAGCTGAACCACGCAGTGCCACTACGCAGTGCCACTACGCAAGTGTCAGTGTGTAGCTGAACCACGCAGTGCCACTACGCAGTTGCCACTACGCAGTGTGCCACTACGCACGTGTCAGTGTGTAGCTGAACCCACGCAGTGCCACTACGCAGTGCCACTACGCAGTGTCCAGTGTGTAGCTGAACCACGCAGTGCCACTACGCAGTGCCACTACGCGCAGTGCCACTACGCAGTGCCACTACGCAGTTGCCAGTGTGTGCGCTGAACCCACGCAGTGCCACTACGTCCTAGTGCCCACCTACGCAGTGCCACTACGCAGTGCCACTACGCAGTGCCACTACGCAGTGCCAGACGCAGTGCCACTACGCAGTGTCAGTGTGTAGCTGAACCACGCAGTGCCCACTTACGCAGTGCCTACTACGCAAGTGCCACTAGACGCAGATGCCTACTACGCAGTGTCAGTGCTGTAGCTGATACCACGCAGTGCCACTACGCAGTGTCAGTGTGTCGCTCAACCACGCAGTGCCTCACTACGCAGTGCCACTACGCAGTGCACACTACGCCAGTGCCACTACGCAGTGTTAGTGTGTAGCTGAACCACGCAGTGCCACTTACGCAGTGCCACTACGCAGTGTCCAGTGTGTAGCTGAACCACGCAGTGTCACTTACGGCAGTGTCAGTGTGTAGCTGAACCACGCAGTGTCACTACGCAGTGTCAGTGTGTAGCTGAACCACGCAGTGTCACTACGCAGTGCTCACTCTACGCAGTGCCCACTACGCAGTGTCAGTGTGTAGCTGAACCACGCAGTGCCACTACGCAGTGTCAGTGTGTAGCTGAACTACGCAGTGCCACTACGCAGTGCCACTACGCAAGTGTCAGTGTGTAGCTGAACCACGCAGTGTCACTACGGCCAGTGTCAGTGTGTAGCTGAACCACGCAGTGCCACTACGCAGTGTTAGTGTGTAGCTGAACCACGCAGTGTCACTACGCAGTGTTAGTGTGTAGCTGAACCACTGCAGTGTCACTACGCAGTGCCACTACGCAGTGCCACTACGCAGTGTCAGTGTGTAGCTGAACCACGCAGTGCCACTACGCAGTGTCAGTGTGTAGCTGAACACGCAGTGTCACTACGCAGTGTTAGTGTGTAGCTGAACCACGCAGTGTCACTACGCAGTGCCACTACGCAGTGTTAGTGTGTTAGCTGAACCACGCAGTGCCACTACGCAGTGCCAGTGTGTAGCTGAACCACGCAGTGTCACTACGCAGTGCCACTATGCAGTGTTAGTGTGTAGCTGAACCACGCAGTGTCACTACGCAGTGTCAGTGTGTAGCTGAACTACACAGTGTCACTACGCAGTGTCAGTGTGTAGCTGAACCACGCAAAGTGTCACTACGCAGTGTCAGTGTGTAGCTGAACCACGCAGTGTCACTACGCAGTGCCGGTGTGTCGCTGAACCACGCAGTGCCACTACGCAGTGTCAGTGTGTAGCTGAACCACACAGTGCCACTACGCAGTGTTAGTGTGTAGCTGAACCACGCAGTGTCACTACGCCAGTGCCACTACGTCAGTGTTAGTGTGTAGCTGAACCACGCACAGTGTCACTACGCAGTGCCAGTGTGTAGCTGAAACCACGCAGTGTCACTACGCAGTGCCACTACGCAGTGTCAGTGTGTAGCTGAACCACCGCAGTGTCACTACGCAGTGCCAGTGTGTCGCTGAACCACGCAGTGCCACTACGCAGTGCCACTACGCAGTGTCAGTGTGTAGCTGAACCCACGCAGTGCCACCTACGCAGTGCCAGTGTGTAGCTGAACCACGCAGTGCCACTACGCAGTGTCAGTGTGTAGCTGAACACGCAGTGCCACTACGCAGTGTTAGTGTGTAGCTGAACCACGCAGTGTCACTACGCAGTGCCACTACGCAGTGTTAGTGTGTAGCTGAACCACGCAGTGTCACTACGCAGTGCCACTACGCAGTGTCAGTGTGTAGCTGAACCACGCAGTGTTACTACGCAGTGCCACTACGCAGTGTTAGTGTGTAGCTGAACCACGCAGTGTTACTACGCAGTGCCACTACGCAGTGTCAGTGTGTAGCTGAACCACGCAGTGTCACTACGCAGTGCCAGTGTGTCGCTGAACCACGCAGTGCCACTACGCAGTGTCAGTGTGTAGCTGAACCACGCAGTGCCACTACGCAGTGTCAGTGTGTAGCTGAACTACACAGTGTCACTACGCAGTGCCACTACGCAGTGCCACTACGCAGTGTCAGTGTGTAGCTGAACCACGCAGTGTCACTACGCAGTGTCAGTGTGTAGCTGAACCACGCAGTGTCACTACGCAGTACCAGTGTGTCGCTGAAACCACGCAGTGCCACTACGCAGTGCCACTACGCAGTGTTAGTGTGTAGCTGAACCACGCAGTGTCACTACGCAGTGCCAGTGTGTCGCTGAACACACGCAGTGCCACTACGCAGTGCCACCACGCAGTGTCAGTGTGTAGCTGAACCACGCAGTGCCACTACGCAGTGCCACTACGCAGTGCCACTACGCAGTGCCAGTGTGTAGCTGAACCACGCAGTGTCACTACGCAGTGTCAGTGTGTAGCTGAACCACGCAGTGCCACTACGCAGTGTCACTACGCAAGTGCCACTACGCAGTGCCAGTGTGTAGCTGAACCACGCAGTGTCACTACGCAGTGTCAGTGTGTAGCTTGAACCACCAGTGCCACTACGCAGTGTTAGTGTGTAGCTGAACCACACGCAGAGTCACTACGCAGTGCCACTACGCAGTGTCAGTGTGTAGCTGAACCACGCAGTGTCACTACGCAGTGTCAGTGTGTAGCTGAACCACGCAGTGCCACTACGCAGTGTCAGTGTGTAGCTGAACCACGCAGTGTCACTACGCAGTGCCACTACGCAGTGTCAGTGTGTAGCTGAACCACGCAGTGTCACTACGCAGTGTCAGTGTGTAGCTGAACCACGCAGTGCCACTACGCAGTGTCAGTGTGTAGCTGAACCACGCAGTGTCACTACGCAGTGCCACTACGCAGTGTCAGTGTGTAGCTGAACCACGCAGTGCCCACAACGCAGTGCCAGTGTGTAGCTGAACCCACGCAGTGTCACTACGCAGTGTCAGTGTGTAGCTGAACCACGCAGTGCCACTACGCAGTGTTAGTGTGTAGCTGAACCACGCAGTGTCACTACGCAGTGCCAGTGTGTAGCTGAACCACGCACACGTGTCACTACGCAGTGTCAGTGTGTAGCTGAAGAGACCACGACAGTGCCACTACGCAGTGCAGTGTGTTAGCTGAACCACGCAGTGCCACTACGCAGTGTCACTACGCAGTGTTAGTGTGTAACTGAACCACGCAGTGTCACTACGCAGTGTTAGTGTGTAGCTGAACCACGCAGTGTCACTACGCAGTGCAGTGTGTAGCTGAACCACGCAGTGTCACTACGCAGTGCCACTACGCAGTGTCAGTGTGTAGCTGAACCACGCAGTGTCACTACGCAGTGCCACTACGCAGTGTCAGTGTGTAGCTGAACCACGCAGTGTCACTTACGCAGTGCCAGTGTGTAGCTGAACCACGCAGTGCCACTACGCAGCGTCAGTGTGTAGCTGAACCACGCAGGCCACTACGCAGTGCCACTACGCAGTGTTAGTGTGTAGCTGAACCACGCAGTGTCACTACGCAGTGCCAGTGTGTAGCTGAACCACGCAGTGTCCACTACGCAGTGCCACTACGCTGTGTTAGTGTGTAGCTGAACCACGCAGTGCCACTACGCAGTGCCAGTGTGTAGCTGAACCACGCAGTGTCACTACGCAGTGCCACTACGCAGTGTTAGTGTGTAGCTGAACCACGCAGTGTCACTACGCAGTGTCACTACGCAGTGTCAGTGTGTAGCTGAACACGCAGTGCCACTACGCAGTGTTAGTGTGTAGCTGAACCACGCAGGCCCTACGCAGTGTCACTACGCAGTGTCAGTGTGTAGCTGAACCACGCAGTGCACTACGCAGTGTTAGTGTGTAGCTGAACCACGCAGTGTCACTACGCAGTGCCAGTGTGTAGCTGAACCACGCAGTGCCACTACGCAGTGCCACTACGCAGTGTTAGTGTGTAGCTGAACCACGCAGTGCCACTACGCAGTGTTAGTGTGTAGCTGAACCACGCAGTGTCACTACGCAGTGTCAGTGTGTAGCTGAACCACGCAGTGCCACTTACGCAGTGTTAGTGTGTAGCTGACACGCCAGTGTCACTACGCAGTGTCAGTGTGTAGCTGAACCACGCAAGTGCCACTACGCAGTGTTAGTGTGTAGCTGAACCACGCAGTGGCCACGTACGCAGTGTCACTACGCAGTGTCAGTGTGTAGCTGAACCACGCAGTGCCACTACGCAGTGTTAGTGTGTAGCTGAACCACGCAGTGTCACTACGCAGTGTCAGTGTGTAGCTGAACCACGCAGTGCCACTACCGCAGTGTTAGTGTGTAGCTGAACCACGCAGTGTCACTACGAGTACCAGTGTGTCGCTGAACCACGCAGTGCCACTACGCAGTGCCGGTGTGTAGCTGAACCACGCAGTGTCACTACGCAGTGTCAGTGTGTAGCTGAACCACACAGTGCCACTACGCAGTGTCAGTGTGTAGCTGAACCACGCAGTGTCACTACGCAGTGTTAGTGTGTAGCTGAACCACGCAGTGTCACTACGCAGTGTCAGTGTGTAGCTGAACCACACAGTGTCACTACGCAGTGTCAGTGTGTAGCTGAACCACGCAGTGTCACTACGCTCAGTGCACTACGCAGTGTTAGTGTGTAGCTGAACCATCGCAGTGTCACTACGCAGTGCCACTACGCAGTGTCAGTGTGTAGCTGAACCACGCAGTGCCACTACGCAGTGTCCACTTACGCAGTGCTCAGTGTGTAGCTGAACCACGCAGTGTCACTACGCAGTGTCAGTGTGTAGCTGAACCACGCAGTGTCACTACGCAGTGTCAGTGTGTAGCTGAACCACGCAGTGTCACTACGCAGTGTCAGTGTGTAGCTGAACCACGCAGTGTCACTACGCAGTGTCAGTGTGTAGCTGAACCACGCAGTGTCACTACGCAGTGCCACTACGCAGTGTCAGTGTGTAGCTGAACCACGCAGTGCCACTACGCAGTGTCACTACGCAGTGCCAGTGTGTAGCTGAACCACGCAGTGTCACTACGCAGTGTCAGTGTGTAGCTGAACCACGCAGTGTCACTACGCAGTGTCAGTGTGTAGCTGAACCACGCAGTGTCACTACGCAGTGTTCAGTGTGTAGCTGAACCACGCAGTGTCACTACGCAGTGCCAGTGTGTAGCTGAACCACGCAGTGTCACTACGCAGTGCCACTACGCAGTGTCAGTGTGTGCTGAACCACGCAGTGTCACTACGCAGGCACTACGCAGTGTAGTGTGTAGCTGAACCACGCAGTGTCACTACGCAGTGCAGTGTGTAGCTGAACCACGCAGTGCCACTACGCAGAGTGCCAGTGTGTAGCTGAACCACGCAGTGTCACTACGCAGTGTCAGTGTGTAGCTGAACCACGCAGTGTCACTACGCAGTGCCACTACGCAGTGCCACTACGCAGTGTCAGTGTGTAGCTGAACCACGCAGTGTCACTACGCAGTGTCAGTGTGTAGCTGAACCCACGCAGTGCCACTACGCAGTGTCAGTGTGTAGCTGAACCACGCAGTGCCACTACGCAGTGCCACTACGCAGTGGCAGTGTGTAGCTGAACCACGCAGTGTCACTACGCAGTGTCAGTGTGTAGCTGAACCACGCAGTGCCACTACGCAGTGTCACTACGCAGTGTCAGTGTGTAGCTGAACCACGCAGTGTCACTACGCAGTGGCCACTACGCAGTGCCACTACGCAGTGTCAGAGTGTGTAGCTGAACCACGCAGTGCCACTACGCAGTGTCAGTGGTGTAGCTGAACCACGCAGTGCCACTACGCAGTGTCAGTTGTGTAGCTGAACCACGCAGTTGCACTACGCAGTGCCAGTGTGTAGCTGAACTACACAGTGTCACTACGCAGTGCCACCACGCAGTGCCACTACGCAGTGTCAGTGTGTAGCTGAACCACGCAGTGCCACTACGCAGTGTCAGTGTGTAGCTGAACCACGCAGTGCCACCACGCAGTGCCACTACGCAGTGTTAGTGTGTAGCTGAACCACGCAGTGTCACTACGCAGAGTGCCAGTGTGTAGCTGAACACGCAGTGTCACTACGCAGTGTCAGTGTGTAGCTGAACCACGCAGTGTCACTACGCAGT
>JAXIVJ010016335.1:0-29149 GCA_036785665.1 Chirona hameri | reverse complement strand
TGGCACGACCGCAAACTTCTTGGAGGTGGTGGCACGTGGCCTGACCCTGAGACGTCCAGAGGGTAAAAAATCCACACAATGAGGGTAATTGATGCCTAGCCAGCGGGCTCATGGCACCGCAGTTTCTCCTGCTTCTCTGTTTTTGGGTTATATGTTAGCTTAGGGGGGCATGCCCCCCCCCCCCCCCCCCCCTCCGGGGGAGAGCTGAAATCCGGACCATCACCAACACTCAATGATCTAGTGGTCAGGATGGCCGAGCGGTCTAAGGCGCTGCGTTCAGGTCGCAGTCTGGTTCTCCAGCGTGGGGTCGAATCCCACTTCTGACAGATCTTTTTCGCCCAACTGTTTTCTGCAATCACACCAGCCTATAACCTACTCGGTGCTCCTGTCGCATTTTACAGTTGCTATCCAAGCGAATACACATATTTATACGCTATGACAGCGTACACGTTTGTTTACGGTTGTATTTCCTGTTTGTGTTCATTTTGGTTTGTCCGCTCCGACAGACGGTGATCACGTGCATCACGGACGATGAGAAGAACATGGCATAGGAGACGCCGTCAGCTGCCTCGTGCTGGGTACCGAGAGCGGCCAGTTACGTTGCTCGACCCGGAGGCTTCACACTGCTGATAAATGTGAGGTGAGTGGACACAAGGGGATGGGGGGGGGGGGCAAACGGGAACCCCCCCCCCCACCCCCCTGGAAGGTCATTACATGCCCCATTTGGTCGAGAGAAGAAAAAAATAGGTGAAAATATGCCCTTTTAAAAATATAGTGGGCAAATCCGGTGAGTTTTTGTTTTGGTGGGGGGTGCTTATGCCCCCTTGCAAAATAGATCCTCCTCGCTTCCTGGAGGGTAAATCCTGGGTAGGTGGGTACACTACTATTGAGTGTACCAACTACCGACCTTCCGCTGGGATACATAATCCACCGAATGTATTTCAGTTGTCCATAGCCAGGTCTATGCTCATTGTGCGTTTTGTATCATTTGGAGGGATCATCCTTACATCCAAACTGGTGTATTTTCGAAATTTGGAGGATTTGAGATTTCTGGTGTTCGGTCTGCGCATAACACAGGCGTTGAAATAGTCACGAGTCGGGCTGGTCGAGCGGTCTAGGCGCTGCGTTCAGGTCGCAGTCTGGTTCTCCAGGCGTGGGTCGAATCCCACTTCTGTACAAATCTTTTAAATACTTCAGCTTTTCAGAGACGACGCGTACACAGCCCTGAGTCACGACTCGTATCGGGTCTTCAACACACCCCCAGCTCTTGCAACCTTGGGTCGCCTTTCAACGTCACATTCCGCTGAAGCTTTGACCACGCAGCCTCGCTTCCCTGGCGCTTAAAAGCGCGACGGGTCGCCTTGTGTTGTAAAAACCCCGCGGGTGTGTGCCCAACAAGGCCACAGAGGTACAAAACCTGCGCGGCCAGCCGGACCGGCTGGCTCCTCGGTGGGTGACGGGAGTCAGACTCCATCTGCAGCGACTGCACGTACTGCCGGGAGAGCCGTCCAGACGCAGCAGGTACAGGTTGTACTGGGAAGATGCGGTGCATCGCTGGCGGAGGGACACGGGGAGGGGGCAGTGGACGGTCAGCGGACCACGGGGAGGTTAGTTTGGAATTGGACTTGGGCAGTGTTCAAATTGGGAGGCCCTCGATCCCATTTTGCCCAGTTGGTGAGGGGTCCCATGGTAGCACATGATCTGCTAGTCGGGCGGATCTATGAATGGTGATCGTTGGGGCAGCAGGAAGGTCAGTGCGCAGTAACGGACAGAACCAGACGCTGAGCTGCAAGGCGTGATACAACAATTTAAGCAGCGACAATCAGATACAATTAGTTTAAAGTGCAATATGGGACAACCATCAATGGTCCAATGTTGGAACTTGCAAGGTGTCTAGAAAGATGGAGGTGAAAGAAAAGCGAAGGAAAATGCAGGCTTAGAAGCTGAAAACAACGATGACCGAGTCGATCCGATACTCACACTGCGAGTTCTCCCCGCTCACAGCATCGTTGATCACGACAGCTTGGTCTTCTTGGGTATGTTGACTTGAGCTCCTTGCCGGTGGGCCGTGCGCGCCTGTGGGCTCGTCGGGCTCGAACTTGGCGCGCCGGCGCAGTATCTTCACCTGAAGACCACCGCTGTTAAACACAGACACTCGGTCATGACGCTCGGTAGGACTAGTCGACGCGGTCAGACTCGGTCAGACACTCGGTCAGACTCGGTCAGACACTCGGTCAGACTCTGGTCAGACAGGCAACAGTCAGACCACACCACCGGTCAGGGCTGGTCAGACTCGCGGTCAGATAGGTACAGACGCTCGGATCAGACTCGGTCATGACTCGTCAGGACTCGTCAGACACACACCCTGGTCAGGCTGGTCAGACTCGCGGTCAGATAGTGTCAAGCACTCGGTCAGACTCGCGTCAGACAGGCAACAGCCAGGACACACACCGTTCAGGCTGGTCAGGACCCTCGCGGTCAGATAGGTCAGGACACTAGTCCAGGACAGGCAGACCCATGCCCGGGGGGACAACGGACAGGGGCGCGGCAACAACTGGGAAATCCGAGAACGAGCACAGCGAGATCGCTCCCGAATCCTACCCTGATCCTACACTATCCACACCCGCCCCCCCCCCCCCCCCCCTCCCTCCCCTAGTATATCCAGCCCCCCCCCCCCCCCCCTCCTCCCCTCGACACTTACAATCGACCCCGCCCAGCGTCTAACATCCACCCTGGTTAGCATCCCCGCGGCACTAACCCTTGTTCACAATCTCATCCCCCGTTCCACCCCCACTGGTCCCACGATCTCTCCCCGTCCCATCCACACTCGCCCTCAATATCCCTGCTATGCCCACCCCGGTCAATAATCCCTCGTTCCACACACCCTGGTCCACGATGAGCAGCACGTTCTCCTCCCGACCGAAGCGGCCGAATGCGGAGCGCGTTGGCGGATGGTCGAGCTGGAACGTGTCGACCAGCTGGCGGTCCTGGTACGCCCGCACCTCGACCGCTTGGCCAGGGAGACCAGCAGCAGCTTCTGGCCGTGGCTGGTCAGGTCCCATGGATGGTCATACAGAGCAGGCCGGCGCCCAGACGCAGGTCCGCCACAGCAGCTTACCCTGCGGCAGCGGGCGTCAGTGGGGACGACGGGGGACGGGCGGGTTTGGCAGGGCTACAGGGGCGGGTCGGGTCCAACCGCAGGATGGCTGCGGGGCTGATGGTACGTGATGCAGAAATACAGCGTGCGGTAGCGCAATGATGGCTTAAAACGAGTGAGTCGCCCGCAAACGTTTGCTAAATCTTATCAGCAAATGTATCAGCAATAATTTATCAATATCAATTTACAAGCAAACCTACAGCATGAAAACGATTCAAATTGAGCAAATAAACGGAATTGCTTTTTTTCACTAGCATCAATGAATATACAAATATAACTGGTCACTCGGCAATACATGGAATGAAATGAGTGAATGTACTAAGATATGAATGAATGAATGAATGATATGATGATGAATGCACGAATGAATTGAATGATATAATGATTATGAATTAATGATATGAATTAATGGAATTAATTAATGAATGAATGCATGATGCATGATGCATGAAGCATGAATGAATGAATAAATGAATTTGAGATTAATCCCCCGTTTTTTTAAACTATACTACAGCTGGATCATGAATCATACCATCTTCCAAATAAAACTCGCCCTAAAACGTGATTGACACTGACGTGGTTTGAGAAGCAGTAGATGTGGTCGTCATGCACACCAAACCAGGAAAGGACTTGTCCCGGCTCGTCGAGGCCCACGGGGCTTGGGAGGAGAGCGCGGCAGTCAGTCTGCCCTCCCACCATGCGCGCTTAGCGCTGTAAATCTTCCCTGGGGACGGGCGGGTTTGGAGGATACATCTTCCCTAGGGGACGGCCAGGGTGCGAAGGTACCGTCCTATGAGGAAGGGCGATGGAAGAGATTGTGACCTCTGTGTGTACTGGTGCAGCTCACCTCTGAATAAGGGTGAGGTAAGCAAGTCGTCGTGGGTGCAAATATTCCTGCATACAATGAACATAGAATGAAGGCGACCAAATACCTATCTTATGAGGGATGCGAAATCGAACAGTAGCAACAATAGAAAGTATGAAAACGGTCCGTTAGCCGTGAGGCAATTACCTGTACGCAATACATTATCCCAGCGTCACTGCAGGGGCTTTGCGCCGAACACAGAACTCTAGGGGGGGGGGGGTGATTTCCGCCCCCCCCCCCCCTGATGATCTCGAAAACTACGTTACGTAGCGAGATAGCGGAAACGGCATTTGATAGCTTGATACATGTTCTAACGAAAGTTTTCAGTATTGTTTTAGGTCAGGTCAAAATTGAGGTCACCAGGAAGTCATTCAAAGGTCAAATTTTCAAGTTTTTCCTGTTTTAGGACATCCGCTCCAAGAAGATTCCCATATATCTCAGAACTATGCTAGTTAAAAACAAACGGGAAAAAGCAAACGCCAGCCAGTAAATTGTTCAATCGCACAGGTGTCCGTAAATTTGATCTCAGGGTCAACATTGAGGCTCCAGAGGTCAAAAAAGGAAAAAATGACGTTTTTTGCTAAATAGTTTTCGCTATTAACTTATGTAATAAAGATAACGGAAAACTGTTTAAGTCATTGTGTTTATATTGTCAATACGCTTTGAATGATATACATGGTGACCTTGTTAAGTTAACTTAAAAATTTGACCTCAGGCAAGGTCAAGTGAGTGACCCAATAGTAGGATATGTTGCATATGGGAAGACGTGCTTGACGAGACGAATACATTGATGTCCTGTTTTACTTCTCTATCTTCATTATATCGGGAGTTATTGACAAAATTAGTGATAGCGAACTCTCATGACTTAAATGACCCAATAGGGGTCACTGAACAAAACGTACCCTTGAATCATCAATAATATCTATATAAAATGATCCAGAAGTATTGACTAATATCATGCCATATCCTTAGCAATTTGTATATTTCACCCATTGTCTTATTATGGGGAGGTTACGAAATTGACCTGACCTTAGGTCACCTGTATATCAAATTCCCGAGATAAACGAATTGTAAGTACGTTTGCTCTCATGACATCCTGTAAGTTTCAAACTGATCGGTGAAAAAACTCTGGCTTTGGCACAACTGCAAACATTTTGGTGGTGGGGTCACTTGACCTGGTCTGGTGACCTGACCTGAGATGACTCTAGTTTTTTTTCTTCAAAGTAGTGCGCAATTGATGTCCTGACAGGTGTGCTGAAAACCCGGCAAGCGCTGCGCACCACGTTTTTTTCGCTATCTTTGAAAAACCTGAGGGGGGGAGCGGAAATCAGCCCCCCCCCCCCCACACTGCAGTGCGCGGGTTAAGATCCCGTTACACACGCAGATATTTATGCCTCGAGCAAAACGTACAGGGAGTGCCCCCCGCCCCCGGCCTCCCGACCCCCGGCTGGCAGGTCGGAGGGCGTTGATATGGGGCGGCTCTTACCATATTCTGGCAGCGATCAGCATGCGGTACTCGACGTCGAACCATTCCGGTTGACCGTCAGGATGGGCCGGCAACGCTTGGGCAGGTTGCAGCTGGCGGCACGGCACGAGAGGTCACATACAGCCCCTCAGAGGTCCACACCCGGCACCCGGCATTATTTGGAAGGTTCCCAAGAGCAGACATGGGCCATGCCCCCAGGCGATTTACCATTGAATGCGGATTGTGGCAACGGACAATGCGTTATAGCACTCAGGAGCATTGCAACTTATTGCTCCTTACTTACTTCTTCACATGTAAGTTGTTTCTGTTGATCAGAGTATCAGAACACGCACTGGTCCACGATATATGTGCTGATACTTGATCAAAAGAAGAAGAAAAAACTTACACATGAAGAAGTAAGTAAGGAGCAATAAGTTGCAATGCGCCTTAGTGCTATAGTGCATTGTCCGTTGCCACAATATGCATTCAATGGTAAAAACGACTGGGGGATGAACCAGTAGCTCAGTGGGAGAGCGCTGGACTTCTGACCTATCCCGGTAGTGGCAGCCCGGGTTCGAGTCGCTTCGGCGCTCGCTACTTGCTCCTCACTGGGATGGCCTGTGGCCGGTGGCAGCGGTCACACTCAAGGTCAGGTGACTTCAGAGAGCGGGGCGGACCGTGTCCAGGTATGTCGGGCACGTACAACTTTCGTCTCTAAATTCTGCCGGCCAAAAGGAATTGCGCGATCGGGTGGTGAGGTCAGAACCTGCACAACAAGCTCTGCTTAGCGCGGGTCCTGACCTCGGAAATCCATCCATACAAAACATTCTGACTAAATTTATAAAACATATAAAAAAATGTCTACCCAAGACTGCCTCGATCTAGCCCACATCCTAACTACCAACTCGACCCAGTGTCTTCATACCCACATCGAAGTGGTTGAAAGGAGTCCAAGTCAGGCAAGCACTCTCGAGTTTTAATGATTGCATGATATACGCTGATTAATTACAGGCAACAGCTAGAAATTCCTCATGTGGTCTCAGTAGCCTTAAAGGGAAATAATGACCTTTTGATTTTGTTAGCAACAATTTCTTAGGCTACCGTTATGGTTTTAAAATTATTTTATTTAATTTAAGAATTAAATAAAATTATTCCCAAATTCAAAGTTGTAAGTTTGGAAAAAAATACAAAACAAGTACCTTGTGTACTTCATGAAGGTCATTGACAAATTCGTCCTTCCCTACCATTGTTTACATCGAGTGCGGCATTTTTGGAGGCTCTGTGACGTTTCCGATCAAACTGAGCGCTGCTCGGACACACGCTAGTAGCGCTTTCGTTCTCCATGGCAACCAGGCGTCAGCCAATCAAAAGCCAGAAAGGGAATACGTTCTGGCTTTTCATTGGCTCACGCCTGGTTGCCATGGAGAACGAAAGCGCTACTAGCGCTACTAGCGTGCGTTCGAGCAGCGCTCTGATCCGTGAAGCAATCCGTGAAGCATCCGTGATGCATGACTGACTATCAGTATAAGTCATGAATAACAACAACATGCAAACTATACCAACTCGAATAAAATAAGGGCGGAATGAATTGAACCCCAGGCAAGCTAGTATTCGCAATGCACTGGGCACTGCGCCACAATAGCAAAAGGTGAGGGAAATGCATATTGGATACAATATTATTACGTCATAAGTTTCTGAAGTGTCAACTACTATGAAATACAGTGATAAAATACCTTTAATAATGATTAACAAGAAAATTCAAACTTAAAAACAATAATTTGAATAAGTCTTTAATTAGCTTTCAACTCAAAATCAGATATATTTTGCAATGCTACACAAGAATAGCACCAGTGACGTCATTAACAAAGCCTGCTACGGGACTTGGGTATACTAATCAGGAACAACTCGCCATAATGGTTAAGTGCGCCGAGAAGCATGACAATGACTTTGTAAACAAATCGCCGACGCTAAATAGGTCGCCGTCGATGTGCATCGATGAGCTTCCGATTTAATTGCCAGTTTTGTGTTATTGTTTGTTAGTTTTTTGGGAAAAATTATTATTTTTCATGATAATATAAAGCAGTGTTATATACAGCCACAGACAAATTATACAATACTCCTAATGTTGAAAACAAATGAATCGATTTTCAAAAATTGAGGGTCGCAACCACTAACTATGCCGCCGTTCATGTGCATCGATGAGCTTCCGATTCTATTGCCACTTTTTCCAATCGCTGTTAGTTTTAGAAGATCGCCGGGCATATAATCACAACAAGCAGAACGCACAATATATTTTCCACTCCATTGCGTAAAAAAACAATACGGGAAAAGCCCGCAGTTTGATGAGGACCAAAAAGTACTTGCAAGTACCGGTCGTTAAAAGTGTGGAACGCTTATCAACTTTAACTTGAAATATCTTTCGGTAGGAAAGTTTTCATGCAAAATGTGATGAATTTACAATATATTTTGGGCTCGTCTGGCGATTTCAAGTGCTAACTCCATTTTTGTGGAAAAAAGGTCATTATTTCCTTTAACACCTTGTCAAAAGTGGGATTCGAACCCCACGCCTGGAGAACCAGACAGCGACCTGAACGCAACGCCTTAGACCGCTCGGACATCCTGATTCCTAGCCTTTGGGCATTGCACCAGCCTGTGTTATGCGTATACCGAACACCAGAGATCCTCAAATTACGAAACATACGCAACAGTTTGGAAGCAAGGATAATGCCAAATGATTACAAAACGCGCCATGAGCAATTTGAGCCTAGACCTGGCATGAGCCCTGTAATCAGACTCAGATCAGATCAGACCAATGAGCCCTGTAATCGGACTCAGATCAGATCAGACTAATGAGCCCTGTAATCAGACTCAGATCAGATCAGACTAATGAGCCCTGTAATCAGACTCGTTATTGACTCACCTTTTTTGGAAGGATTCAATCACAATTCATTTTGGAATATGAATGATTCAGTCACCGGTTGATTCATGGATAACTATTTTGAGAAATGATTCTTTCTGATTCAAAGAATCAAAACATTTTTTTTTATCAAATCACGTTTGACTCACCATTGCAATAGCAATGCACAGTCTTTGTATTTATCCAGCCTTGTTTCTATGCAGGTTTTGATTCAATCTTGATTCATGAATAAACAAATCCGGTGGTGAATCGATTATTCTTTGATTCAAGGGATTTTGATTGAACGATTCCAATCGATTCAATCAGAGTTGAATCAATAACCGGTCTGCCTGTAATACATTCGGTGACTTAGTATTCCGCGGAAGGTCTGGTACACTCATCACTCACATTCATCAGCAGTGTGAAGGCCTCCGGGTCGAGCACGTACACCTGGCCGCTCTCGGTACCCAGCACGAGGCAGCTGACGGCGTCCTCCTCTGCCATGTTCTTCTTCATCGTCGTGATGCACGTGATCACCGTCTGTCGAGCGGACAAACAAAAATGAACACAAACAGGAAATACAAAACGTAAACAAACGTGTACGCTGTCATAGCGTATAAATGTGTATTCGCTTGATAGCAACTGGTAAAATGCATTGACCTATAACAAGTCTAGACAGACTTCTGGACTTTTCATAATGTTCCCCGACGGTGCTGTAAGAGGGGATCGCCACCCTTCCGCGGCAAACGTTTAACATTGAAAGTCCTATTCGGCGGAGTTTGGTGGTTCGGTGATTGGCGAAAATGACCAAGAGTTGTTCAGCTTTCGGTTGCAACAAGAGGCATGGAGATGTACCAAGACATGGAGACAAATTATCCTTTCACAAGTAAGCCTTATTATTCTTCGAACATACATAAATTGACTTATAAATTTATATAGGGTGGTGCGCCATAATTGTCGATAGGGGTTCCCAAGCAAAATGTGTGGTGTATTACCTGAGTTTGTCGTTTCCTAGATGATAACCATTTAGCGTTGTCAAATACAAGTTGTTCTTGATGAAATACAAATTAACATATTACATCATAAGGCTCTCATACAAGGCTGTATTTTACATTATATACCATTTTGACTACTGTGAATGTATGGTTGTCTAAGTTGCATTTCCCTTCCTTTGAAGTGATTTTATATTAGAAATGGTGATTGGTATATATTGGCAATTATTTTGATCATCTAATATTGTTATGCAAGTAATTTAATTTCCATTGGTGTCTAGTGGTTCAAAATTGAGTGGGTGTCTTAAGTGTCTTTGTCTCAAGCTGGCTCATTGCGGACAAGTTTGTTGGTGTGATCTGATACAAATGCTGAAGTTTGTTGTTCAAAATATAGTGGTAGATATATGAAGGGCAATGGCATAGGCGTAGGAACAGGGGGGGGGGGCCATGGCCCCCTCACTTCTCGGCCATTTTTGGG
This sequence comes from Chirona hameri, assembly GCA_036785665.1. NCBI lineage: Eukaryota > Metazoa > Arthropoda > Thecostraca > Balanomorpha > Balanidae > Chirona > Chirona hameri. The sequence continues at coordinate 19,296 of JAXIVJ010016335.1, read as the reverse complement.
GGCTAAAATCTTTATTTTTGCTTGGTGAGAAAAGTTTTTGATGGCAAAAGGTTCGCCAAGACGAGAGCAGCCCAAATCTGAAAAGAAATCTTCCATAGGGGGGTTGGGGTACTCTCAAAACGAGATCACAGTTTCACTGCCCCCCCCCCCCCCCCCCCCCCCCACTTTTCGTGACGTTCCTACGTTCCTGGGCAATGGTTATTTATCAGCACAAAATGTCCATCTAATTGCAAGATTTATGAAGTACAGGTGATACATTTTTAACTATCATTGAAGCAAATTGTGAATGGCAAAAATTATGTATAAAATGTATTGGAAAATGATAAAATGTATCAGTGACAAAAATGCCTTAAGTAATATTTAACCAAATAATATATAAGTAAGATTTAACCAAATAATTTCTCCAGATATTTCAGTGGGTATTCCACTTTCACCAAAAGTAACAAGAGAAATGATGGTATTAGTTTGGTTGTGATGTGGAAAATGGTGAATGAATATGAATATATTTCTAAGATTTGTTTTGGCTTTCATTTCAGATACCCTCATGATGAGAAGCTGACGAAGAAGTGGGTTAATGCAACAAGGCGCATAGGACCTCGGCAAAGGGCTTGGAAACCTACTCAAAGTTCTGTTTTATGCAGTGATCACTTCTCTGAGGCTGACTTTGTGTCACACCCTGACCGACGCAAGCTTCGTGAGGGAATTATCCCATCATGGTTTGCATTTTCAAAGAAAGTGCAATCCTCTCCAAAGAAGAGCCCTGAAAAGCGTTCTGGGACGGTGTGCCCTACGTCAAGACCTAAACGTGTTAGACGCCTGTTGTCTGAGCAGCAACATTGTTCTGAGATGGCTCTCCAGTCAACTCGTGAGCAGCAGCCTGTGCTGGTCGCTCCAGAGTACCAGCATGTGCTGGTCGCTCCTGAGCACCAGCCTGTGCTGGTCGCTCCTGAGCACCAGCCTGTGCTGGTCGCTCCTGGGCACCAGCCTGTGCTGGCCGCTCCAGAGTACCAGCCTGTGCTGGTCGCTCCTGAGCACCAGCCTGTGCTGGTCACTCCAGTTAGGCATGATCACAGTTACAATGTCAATGCAGCAGAGAGGTGCGTATCAAGCCCACTGAAGAAAGTGAATGAGAGGGTGCGCAAACTGCGCTATGAAAAGAAGAAGCTCCAGCAAAAGTTGAAGAGGCGCGACAAGCGCCTCAAGTGCCTCAAAAGCACGCTGGATGCTTTGAAGGAAAGTAAGATCATTGAGAGTGAGCTTCTCGAGGCCATCCGTTCACGATTCGAAAATCCGATGGTGTCCGAACTATTTTCAAACGAAGTGGTGAACGGGGGACGGAAACGTGGAGGACAACGATACTCCGAGGAGATAAAAAAGCTTTGTCTCACTTTCCACTACTACTCGCCGAGGGCGTATCGGTATCTGGCAAAAAAACTTCTCTCTGCCAGGTGCAACGTCGCTGCGGGAGTGGACGCGAAGCGTCGGCTGTGAAGTAGGCGTGCTGCATGAGGTCCTGCAGACGCTTTGCTCCCAGGTCACAAGCAAAACAATTGACCCAAACTGCTCTCTGATGATTGACGAGATGGCTATCCGCAAAGCCAAAGTATACTCTCAGAGTAAGGACAAGTTTGTCGGCCACGTTGATCTTGGTGCGGGTGACGTGGAAGAGTCGAGACTGGCCACAAATGCATTGGTGTTCATGGCTGTCGGCCTGAAAGGTGCCTGGCGACATCCTGTGGCGTACTTTCTCACAGACCACGTGTCCAGCACAACTCAGGCAGAGCTCGCCAAAACCGTGCTTTGTGCTCTGAGCGACGCAGGCCTGAAAGTGCGGGCGTTCGTGGCTGATGGACTGCCGGCCAACCTGAGCATGTTCAGCCACCTAGGGGTTGAACATCTGCAGCCAAAGCATGCTCAACTCCCCATCAGCGAGAATTACTTCCTTCATCCGGCAACAAAAGAGAAGGTGTATGTTCTGCTGGATGTGGTCCATATGCTAAAATTGCTACGAAATCTGCTTGGCGAGTACAAGACCCTGCATCTGGATGGCGGAGAAATATCCTGGAGATATATTCAGGTGAGAGTCATTGAGATGGTGATAAATACTACCTGGAAATGGGATTGAACATGCTGATGTTTTGGGAAAGGAAATGTGTTTAACAATAGCGTTACAATACAGAAAACGTATGCATGCTTGGTATGAAGGTTTGCAGGTCACCTTGATTCAAATTTAGAATGGTTTCTTCCAATAAAATAATTGATTTTTTGCTGTGATATACTATACAAGTTTTGCCTTGGCCCACCGCAACATGTTCCTTTATAAAAATGTATTAAATCGATAACATTTTATGCATTGTCCCCTCAGGCGCTGTACAACCTACAGCAGAACGAGGGAATCCGGGCGGCCAACAAACTCTCTCGCTTACACGTGCAGTACGAGAGAAACAAAATGAAGGTGAAGCTCGCAGCTCAGCTCTTCAGCAGCTCCGTCGGTAAAGCTCTGCTTTACCTTGAGGAATCGGGTCACGCTGACTTCATCGGAGCTGGAGCGACGGCCCGCTTCATTCTACTCATAGATCAGACATTTGACTACTTGAACAGCAGTAGCCCTTACGGAAAGGGCTTCAAAGCACCAACAACATCCAGCAACTTGGCGTAAGTTGAACATGTTAACCCTATTAGTGGCAGGCTCCTGGCTACCCCTATTAGTGGCAGGGGGGGCGGATTCCGCCCCCCCCCCCCCCCGGAGATCTCGAGATCTACCCGTCCGATTTTCACAAATCAAACGGCATTTGATGCCCCTTAACACGATCTACATTTCTAAAAATAACAAAAAAACAAAAAAATAATAGGGGGCAACAGGGGGGCAAAAACTACAAATATTAGAGGTATATGTGATCCAACACAGCTGTCATGTTTATCAACCGATTTCAACGCAACTAATGGGGATGTATAGAGATTGAAATGGGGATTGATATATGACGGTGACTTTTGAAAATTCAAAAATGATAGGCGTTTTCAGGTCACTAAATTTGGGGGTAAAATAAAAACCTTATAAAACCGTCTTTTTACTCTCTTTTTTCGATAAATGAAATCGTGGGCTATTGTGACATCGGACACAACAGTTATAAAGCATATTTGCATCCATAGGCGGTGCCAGGTTAGTGAAAAAGGGAGGCAAAATATATAGAAAATAACTTTCTGTAAACCTCCCCTTTTCAAGCCCCTGAAACCGCCTCTGCCGTGCAATATGTATTATAGTTCACTAAAATCAACTAATTTGCACTTGTTTCAATCACCGTAAACCTATGTAACTCCTTTATACTTCAGGCAGTTAGGAAGAAGCCGTGAAGATCGCATCTCCGTATTATCGCCAAATGTCACAGAAAAAATCCTCCAAAAACTGGGCCCTGGAACCGCCTCTGTTAAGGTTAGGAACTCAAAATTTTGACTCCATATGCGGAATTCAATTCTAGGAAAAGTCACAAAATTTCATGGGTCTGCTCTTAGCCGTTCGGGAAATACCTGCGAAAAACCTGAGGGGTGGGCAGAATCTGCCCCCCCCCCCCCCCTGCCACTAATAGGGTTAAGTATCAGCTAGAATGCTGATATCTCAAGTGTGATGCTATATTCCAGGTGATGCTATTGCTGAACAGCTAAAACAAAACAATAATTTTACACGAAAGGGTATAATTTGTTAAATGGATAGATGGTTGAACGGATCTGATTGCAATGCTAATGCTATCAGTAGCAATGCCTGTATGATTTATTGATATGATCAAGTAGCAGCTCTATCGTCAAATCGTCAAGGTAACATACGATACCAATAGCAGGCGCTCCGGTATGTTCGCACTCCGTGCTGTCACCTTCTAATTTTGATTTTGCTGACCTTTGTTAATGCCCGGCAGGATCCGACAGCAGATCCTGGCCGACTTCAGCTCCACGCTGTTCAGACTCCGGACGTCATCTGGACAAGCAGTTCTGCAGACGCGACGATTCACGCCCATCCTGGGCCTCTGTCTCGCAGCACAGTCCGTCATGGACGTCAGTGCGATGCTGCTGAAGGAACAGGGCTTCCAGTACGTCTTGCCATACAAGATGTCGCAAGATCACCTGGAGCTGCTGTTCGGCCGAATCCGCCGCATGAGCGGGTACAACAACAACCCGAACGTGGTCCAGCTGCAGCAAGCCATGCGACGGCTGACGCTGCACAACTTCATCAGTCCTTCAGCCACCGGAAACTGCATCGGACAGGACGACGAAGACGATGAAGATGACGGCCTGCTCCAGATCCGTCGACCTGCGCGACAGCGGCTGACGATCATCGGAGGCGAACCGATGCCAGCAGTTGTCCAGCATCTTCTGGTGACGGAAACCAGGGAATCAGCGTTCGTCGACAACTGTGTCAGCTACATCGCTGGCTACGTCTGCCGGAAGTTGCTGGAGGCTGACGGGATCAGGTTCGCCGAGTGCATCGGTGCGCTCCTGTCCAACCCGGACGACACGCTGTCGCAAGACGTCGTGCATCTCATCAATGTACGAGACAACGGTGGCCTGCTCGTACCGTCGGCATCGACATACGCCGTGGTGGCGTCGGCGGAGCGCCACCTGACTTTATTGAGGAGGTGCGATGGAATGGTGCTTACCAACCTGTCATTGCGAATTCAGTGCAGTGTATTGGCGCACTTCATGACCGAGCGCAGTCACGAACTGTTCCCGGGCCAGCAAGACCATATGTTCGCTCCACGTGCCGATGAGTGTCATGCTGTCACCTTGGTGAAACAGATTGTTGCACGGTACCTGCGTGTCCGTCTCTATGCCTATGGCAAAAACGCCACTCTCTCTGGCCTGCAGCGTACCCACATTCGGCACAGTCTGCAAAAGCAGGTGCTTTTCGCACACCAGTAGGTTGTGCTTATGTGTCGGGGTGCCGTTCAGCGGGCATTGTGGGCGTGGCATCGTGCGTTGTACCATTGTGACAACAGATCGTCACTATCGCGTTCACGTGTTTCGTTTGCGTGTTACGGCGAAATGATCGCTACCATTGTGCTTATGATGCTATCATAGTGCATCATTTGTTATATCGTGATATAACGTGCTTGTGTTGCTGATCAGACAGTGTCATGTGCAATATCGTTGTGTCTGTATTTATGTATTTATTATTATGTATTATATGTCTTGATGTGTGTATGTATAATGTATCTCTTGTGTATATATATACACTTTTGTATATATCAATCTTCCGTTTATGCTGGGATGTGCGACGTAAAATGCCCAAAGACCAACGGTGTCGTTAATTATGTGGAACCGTAACAAATCCACGTACATCTACACGGATTTATTTTGTATTCATAATGGACAAAACGGAAGCCAATACAGGCTATGGCTTGTTCATTGTGTGAGAAGGCGAGAGCCTAGATTTGAATGCAATTTCCAGCAAATACTCTGCCCCAAAAGCATAGAAGCTTGCAGTAATGGGAATGCGAAGAGCAATTTCAAGCCCATTGTTTTATGCACTTAAGCGGGTCAGTCAAGACTCTCATTAGTCATTATGTTACGGCCATCATTATATTAAATACTTACTTAAACTGTTCACTCGGCTTCAAGAGCATGCCTTGGTTTCCTAACTCGTTAATCGCCGGAATGAGCCCAGCGTTCCATGACGTACACACTGCGGCCCAGGCCTTAAAACGGCAGATCGGCCTTCACAAGTCAGCCTGTAAAATCGATTTCATTGCCTCCAACCATGATTTGTCCTGGCATGCCTACTTATAATTAATGCAGTAAGTAAGCTTCGAAAGTTTCAAGTAGCTGACATTTACCGTTTTTTACCCAGGCGCTCTCAAAGATAGACCTTCCGCCATAGGATTAACATTACGCTGTTAACTACAAGCCCCTCTCGCGTGGTGGCGCTAGTGTCGCAGAACGGGAACGGCCGGCCGGCCACGGGACCAATGGCAGTGGCCCGTCTAGTCTTATATAGGTCAATGGTAAAATGCGACAGAGCACCGAGTAGGTTATGCTGGTGTGATGCAGAAACAGTTGGGCGAAAAGAATTTGTCAGAAGTGGGATTCGAACCCACGCCTGGAGAACCAGACTGCGACCTGAACGCAGCGCCTTAGACCGCTCGGCCATCCTGACACTGACCACAGACCCTCGTTGTTTCGGTGTAACTGATGCTGATACTGTACCGCTTTCCAGACCAAAGTTCAAGTTCGTAAATATAAGGTTCGTAACGGCAAAAGTTCGTAAGCAAAGGTTCGTATGCAAAGGTTCGTATCGGATAAGGTTCGTATGGGATAAAGTTCGTAACGGCAAAAATTCGGAATGGAAAAGGTTCGTATCGGATAAAGTTCGTATTCAAAAAGTTCGTAACGGATAAAGTTCGTATGCAAAAGGTTCGTATGCTGAAGTTTGTAAAGGAAAACGTTCGTAATGAAAAAGTTCGTGAGCAAAGGTTCGTAAACAAAGGTTCGTATGCAAAGGTTCGTATCGGATAAGGTTCGTATCGGATAAGGTTCGTATCGGATAAAGTTCGTATCCAAAGAGTTCGTAACGGATAAAGTTCGTATGCAAAAGGTGCGTATGCTGAAGTTCGTAAAGAAAAAAGTTCGTAAGCAAAGACTCGTATGCAAAGGTTCGTATCAGATATAGGTTCCGAACCTTTGCTTATGAACTTTTCCGTTACGAACCTTACGTTTACGAACTTGTGTCCGGTTACCGTTACCCTTCCGAACGGAGAGAGATAGAGACACCGTAAACAGTAACAACTTTTTGAATACGAACTGTATCCGATACGAACCTATTGTCCTTATGACAGGCAACACGTTACTGTTTACGGTGTCTCTCTATCTCTCTCCCTTCGGAAGGGTAACGGTAACCGGACAAAAGTTCGTAAACATAAGGTTCGTAACGGAAAAAGTTCGTAAGCAAAGGTTCGGAACCTATATCTGATACGAACCTTTGATACGAGCCTTTGCTTACGATCTTTTTCCATTACGAACTTTTTCCTTTACGAATTTCAGCATACGAACCTTTTGCATACGAACTTTATCCGTTACGAACTTCTTGAATACGAACTTTATCCGATACGAACCTTTTCCATTACGAACTTTAGCCGTTACGAACTTTATCCCATACGAACCTTATCCGATACGAACCTTTGCATACGAACCTTTGCTTACGAACTTTTTCCGTTACGAACCTTATGGTTACGAACCTTTGTCCGGTTACCATACTGTACCATAGGTGCGCCAATCTCATTGTTTGCTTTATGCTGCTGTTATAGTTAAAGGAAATAGTTCACATTCAACATTAGTTTTAAACTGAGATAGCAGTTTTGTAGCCCGTGTTGGGAAACACCTATCTGCAAGTTTGCTCGACTGAAAAGACTCTGCAGCCGAATATATTTGATTTTTTGACGAAGGAATGCATTGACGACCGCATTGACATTGACGAAATGCATGACCGCGTGACCGCATTGACGAAAGAATGTGGTGCTGTCAGTAGCCCGGGCAGAGGCTATACCATCAGCCAATCAGCTTGCAGCTGGTGCTAGCAAGCGAACTGCCGGCCGCCGGTTGGCACTTCTCTAATGCGAGTCTATCCTTACACGACTACTTTCGAATCTGATTGGCTGAGCCATTTTTTCATTCGCATGACGTCAGGACTCTGACTCAGAGAGTATGTGTATAGTTTTGATAAAAATGAATAATTTACGACCTTCTGTCCTGAATCGGCGCGATGTATGACCATTTTTGACAATATAAAAATACATTGTATTTCAAAATATAATCAAATCGTGCCTGGAAAAAGATGTTCCAACTGCAGACTGGTTATTGATTCAACTGTTTTTGGAACCAATCAATCATGATTCATTTTGGAATTTGAATGATTCAATCACCGTTCGATTCACGGATAACATTTTGAGAATTGATTCTTTCCGATTCAAAGAATCAAAACAAATATTTGAATTGATTCAATTTGAACAAGTTTGATTCAAAATTTAAATATATGTGGTGAATTTATGTAAAATTAATAAAAATGGAAACATACATATATATGATCAGTAAAACATTGTTACAGCAATACTATTTCAGTATAAATGAATGTAGCCACTGGGACTGCATGTATTTGCACAATTTACCAGGGTACTTGAATCGTTAAATCTTTTGATTCAATCAGCCTTGATTTGATGAGGGTTTCGATTTAATCACGATTCATGAATCAAAAGATCTGGTGGTGAATCAATTACTTTTTGATTCGAGGAATTTTGATTGAACGATTCCAATCGATTCAATCAGTGTCGAATCAATACCAGTCTGGTTCCAAGGTGAACTATTTCCTTTAACTAGTTCTTTACTAGGGCCTGTCCCACTGATCTAGTGGCCGCGGACCGTTTACGATCAGCTCTTTTCCACGATCTTATCAAAGCATTTGACTCCAAGTCAAAAGTCCCTCACTCCCCGTCCCCACAAGTACAATTTCACACAGCCTTGACAAATTCTTGCCGAGGCGAATATTTTCTGAGCGGATACAAATATTTACAAATCGTAAATCAAAGTCAACAGGCATATCACGCTTCATTTAGGGATGTCTTTGGTGGGATACCACAAGGGTATATTATCGGCCCATTACTGTTCATGAATTGGACTACGTATAAAAAGTAAAAAGCAAACTGAGCAGTAAACTTTGCTTCTGAAAGTTGTCCTCTAATTAGTAATGAGGATTTTCCAGGTGATGATCACATTTGTCATATGCACATATTTGCCTAGTTAAAGGGATATTGCCACCTCCGGAGGATTTCTAAAAAGCAGCTTAAATGAATGGTGGGGATCAACAATCGTGTATGCTTAAGCTCAAACTTGCTCCTGCAGCACCTAAAGCAGGGTATCGGCAATTTATTTTATATGTATTGCTGACTCCAAAACGTTGGTCCCCGCTGTGCTCAGCACTAGATTCATGATGGCTGCTCTCATCCAGTTTGGCTGTGAAATTGGCGCCCGCCCAAAGCCGAAGCAAGCGTCCGAATTCACCAAGACTTGACCTTGAAAAGTCTATCTGTGTTATAAGGTATTGGTCACAAATCTCCTACGGCCCCAAAGTCGAGCCATAGCCATTATTGCTGTTTTATTCATGTTTTATTATGGAAGAGGCTATGGTTGTTGAAAATATAATTAACTGAATACGCATTTTAATTTTAAAGTGCACTGACGGAATGGTGATGTTGAGTTTGCAATATTCAAAAGCAAATCATAGTCCGCAAAGAAGTGATTATAAATAGTGATGAGACGACTCCAATTTCGTAAAATGTGTGCCAATCATGAGTGGTGCATATGTATTTTTTTATCAAATGGGGGAGTTTCGGGAACCAAATTTTGCAGGTGAAATCAGACACGCTTAATCTACCGATACACACCAAAAACTCCATATTGGCCTGCGAGGTGGCAATATCCCTTAAAGTTCATATGTCAAGCCTAGAAACTTAAGCATTAACAGGTTTTGACGGTGATAAAATGCCTGGTTCCCTTCCGCCACCACGAGTACGGCGGATCTACGGTTGGACAAAATGGGCTATTGCCGCACCAAACGAAAAATCGGTAGGCAAATGATGCTTTGCCCCCAAATGACTTGAAAATCTATAATTATTTACTTCCCCGTCCAACGACATTTCGCTGACCCCCCTCCCCCCCCCCGCTCATTAGCTTTTCGCTGACACCCCTCTCCGCTCAAAAACTTTTCGCTGACATCCCCCCCCCCCCCCCACCCACCCCCGCTCAACAACTTTTCGCTCACGGCGCCCTTATGTGGGGGTATGGCGCCGTCTTGAGGGCTTGCCCCCCCCCCCCCCCCCCCCCCACCCCCATATACAAATTTGTAAGTACAGCACTGCCGCGCAAAGGTGAATCCACGTATGCCACTTTTTGGTCAAAAATGTTTTTTTTACATCATTCGAAAGCTTGAGGTACGGCGCATCTAATGGTAGTCTCAGTTTTTCGATACCACGTTTTCGAAAACTTACTTACAAACAAAGTTTTCCGAAAACACGTATGTTGTACAGTGTTCCGAACACGCTAAGGTGAAAGCACGTATGTTTGTAATGCGCGGCAACAACACGTATGTCATGACATACGTGTTTTCTACTTTGCGCTCTGGCGCATCAGTTTTAACATACGTGTTTTTATCGGGAATCTCCGGAGTTCGGAGCGGGGTTGTCTTGAGATCTGTCAAATCGGGGGTGTCTTAAGAGACGGCGGAGACACCGGACCAGCCGGCGGAGTCACCGGACCTCATCTCACCTCACCGGACCGAGTTCTCAATGGACTCGGATTGTTCTCTACTTAACATCTCATACGTCTCTAAGTCATCTTTAGATCTGGAAGCATACTATCTTCTGGAAGTATCACCTCTATTAGAGGCGCTAGAGATGCTTGAAGTCACATCCAGAGACAACGTCATTCCAGCAGCCGACGAGACAAATGGCCTGAACAACAGCGACCCTGTTTCCAGCGACGAACGCGACCTCGGAGCGGGTGACGGACGCTACCTCGGAGCTGGAGACGGACGCGACCTCGAAGTTGGAGATGGACGCTACCTCGGAGCTGGAGACGGACGCGAGACGCGACCTCGGAGCCGACTGGGTTGGCTTCACTGCTCAGTGCGAGACATCGGTGGCCGCCCTGCTGCGCCAGGGAGACTCCGTGGGGCGACTCGCCTCGCAGTTCGGCGACGCCGTCACCGAGGCGAGTGTGAGGCATGTCCCGCGGGGTGCCCGCGCGGACCCGAAGCCGTGGGCGCTCGACCAGGAGCTGGTGCAGGCGTTGGAGGAGCGCCGGGAAGCGAGGGCAGCCATGCAGGAAGACCCGTCGCCCGCGAACCAAGCCCTCTGGAAGGCGAAGAAGAGGAACGCGGCAGACATCGAGGTGGCAGCACGACAGAGATCGTTCCGGGACTTCGCTACCAACGAATTAAACCGGCCCTCTGCATTGGGTCGCGTGACCAAGATGCTCCGGAGAATGGAGGGCGCGGTGGTGGACGTCTGCCCCGGCCAGGCGGTAAACGGGGACCGCGGCCAGCTGGTCGCGGAGGACCGTGCCAAGGCCGAGGCGTTCGTCCGTACGTACGCCAGCGTCAGCCGTCACACCCGTAACCGGAGGCGCGACCGAGCAGTGAAGGCGGAGCTGAAGAGCGCCAAAGCACGCCCCTGCATCTGTGAGGGTCAACGGAGCGACGCCTGTCAACCCTTCTCCATGCAAGAGATGATGGACCAGCTGCGGAGGATGAAGGCCAAGAAAGCACCCGCGGCAGATGGCGTATGCACGGAGCATCTACAGCATCTGGGACCCCTCGCCCAGGATGCTCTGCTGCGCCTCATCAATCTGTCCTGGCGCACCGCGGAGGTCCCGTCAGTCTGGAGAAGGGCCATTATCATCCCCATCCCGAAGGCCGGGAAAAATCCATCGGACGTCGCCAGTTACCGCCCCATCTCGCTCACCAGCCACGTAGCCAAGCTGACGGAGCGGATGGTGGCGGCAAGAGTCACCCACATATTGGAGCGCGACGACACCATCCCGGCGGAGCAAGTTGGCTTCCGGCGAGGCCGCTCCGCTGAGGAGAACCTTGGACGCATACTCCAAGAAGTTCAGGATGGATGGAACCGACCACGCCCGAGGGGACGCCCAGTCGACGGCAAGACAGCCGCCAGATTCGTCCTCACGGCGTATGACTTCTCCCGGGCCTACGACGTCATCGACCATCAGATGCTTCGACTGAAGATGTCACACCACCTCCCACGCTGCCTCGTCTCGTGGATCTTCCACTTCCTGCGTGACCGACGCGCGTGTGCGGAGGTTAACGGCGTACGCAGCACGAGCCGCCCGTTCCGAGCGGGCCTGCCCCAGGGATCAGTGCTCGCCCCGACCCTGTTCATCCTGTGGTCGGCGGACCTGGTGGCAGCGCTGCAGCAAGTCCCCAACACCTCCGTCTTCATGTACGCCGATGACACGGCGACTCTGAGCTACGGCGGTACCATCGAACAGGCCAGAGACCGCGCCCAACAAGCCGCGGACGTGATGACGGGGTGGGCCAGGAAGTGGAAAATGAAGCTAGCGGGCAGCAAGACACAGACCCTGGTGCTGTCCCAACGGTACGAGGACGCCCGCAGCTTCACACTCAGGGTGGACGGGGCGCGTGTCCAGGGAGGACGGCATCTCCACCTTCTCGGAGTGACCTTTGACAGACAGCTCCACTTCGGAGAACACTGTGTGCGCCTCCGCAAGAAGGTGAAGCCGCGTGTGGCCCAGCTTCGCAAGCTGACCGGACGCTCGTGGGGGCTGCGTGAGCCGCAGCTGCGGACAGTCGCCAACGGATACGTCCGTGGAGCGCTCGAATACGCGGCCGCGGCCTGGCTCCCGGCGGCGTCGGAGTCGCACGTGGAGCTTCTCGAACGGGAGATGCGCGCGGTGGCGCGGGCCGTGACCGGCTGCCCCGTGAGTACACCGAGGAACCCACTCATGGCGGAGGCCGGCATGGTCCCCGTACGGACACGCCGGGAAGTGTTGGCCGCGAGGCTCTCCGGAACGGCGGCGTCCCAGAAGACGGACAACCCCCTCCGCGCGGTCGCTGAGGCGGTGGTCCCGCGGCGCCTCCTGACCACCAAGGTGGCGAGACGTCGGAGCGGTAGCCGCCGCGCGTGCGGGCGTGAGCGGGGTCCCCGTGGAGGAGCGACTGCACACCACTATCCCGCCGTGGCTGGACTGCAGCGGAGTCAGCATTCGGCTGGATATCGGCGCCGACATCCGGAGGACGGCCCCCGGCGAAGTACGTCGGGCGGCTGGCGAGGAGCACCTGGCAACCCTGCCGGAGGATGCCGTGTGGATCTGGAGCGACGGATCGGCGGAGGGCGGAGTCACGGCCGGGGGAGGTGGTGCCTTGATCGCCCTCCCGTCCGGTGCGGAACAAGAGGTCCAAGCGCCGGCCGGCGTGGTATGCAGCAGCACGCGCGCCGAGTTGGTGGCGATACGCGTGGCGCTGGAGGCGGTGCAACAGATGGGGGACGACCTGGGCGAGAGCCCGGTGGTCGTATGCACTGACTCCCAGGCCGCGCTCGCCACACTCGCGAGCGGCGCCGGAGGGCAGACGACCGCGCTGGGGGCGACGATCTGGCGCCTGCTCCTGGCAACCGCGGCGGGGGTTAGTCGGGTGCTCTTACAATGGGTCCCGGCACACTGTGGACTACCCGGAAATGAAAGGGCGGACGAGCTGGCCAAGGGGGCCTCCAGCCTTCCGCAGGAAGATGTTCCTGTGGACGTCCGCAGCCTCACCAAGGCAGTCGGCCGCGCCGCCTCTCTGGCCTGGCGATGTCGCTGGCCTGAATGCCTGTTCAAGCGGATCATGGGAGGCCGGCTCCCGAAACCGGTCCTCTCCGATGAGCGAGACGACGCCGTCAATGTGAACCATGCGGGCGGGTCACTGGACCCGCTCGCAGAGTTATCTGCACCGAATCGGCCGTCAACCGACCCGGGGCTGCCAGCAGTGCAGCGATCTCGCGTGCCCGGCGGCGCTCTGTCAGGTGTGTAGGGAGGAGCCTGACACGCCGGACCACGTCCTGCTGAGGTGCCCCTGCCTGGCGGGCGCTCGTCTCCGTATCTTCGGGACTATCCATCCAGACCCGAAGCAGCTGCGAGACGGCGGGGCCGTGGCGGCCTTGGCCCGGGGCTACCTGGCTCACCGAGAGCCTTTGGGCTACGGTCGGCCGTAGGGCCGACCCGAGAAGACAACAACAACAACAACAACAACAACCTCGGAGCGAGCGACGGACGCGACATTGGAGTTGGAGACGGACGCTACCTGTTGTTGCTGTTGTTGTGTCTCCTCCCAGTCACCGCCGATGCGGTGACGTAGCCACACGGCTCGTGTGGGCCGCGTAGCCGGCGGCCAAGGACGCCACCACGTCGTCGCGCCGTAGGTCGCGCTCCGTGGCATAGATGTTGCCCAGCGCACGCAGACGAGGGCCGCACAGGCACGGGCAGCGCATTAGGATGTGCGCCGGCGTGTCGGCGGCCTCCTTACACACGAGGCACAGGCCCGCTGGGCAGTCGGCCTCGGTGCACTGGGGGAGTCCTCAGTCGGTCGGCGTCCGGTACGGTGGAGGTACTCCTCCGAGCGTCCCCAGTGTCCCGCTCGGAGCTGGTGAACGTCCACCGCCTCCTCTCGGGTTGCGACACGGACTGGTGGTGGTGGGGGGGGGGGCGGTCCCCCATGATGGACCGATACCATCCGTCCGGCCAGCCAGCCTGCCAGCTTCTCCTGGCTGCCCTCGTCACAGTTCGGGTGAGAGTTCGGACGTCGACTGGCGTCGTTATCGGGGGGAGGGAGGTCGCCTCCTTCACCAGGACGTCCGTACTCTCGTTGCCTGGTAGGCTGCAGTGCACCGACACCCACTGGAGGTGCATGGCGCAGCCGGAAGCCTCCAGCCCATGGAGCTGCGTCCAGATTCTAGACCCCATCGCCGAGGTCTGCGCCGTTCGTCCTGACTCAAGTGTGGTCTTGACTCACGTGGGTCTGGACGGACGGGTCTCCGGAGGGCGGGACGACCAACGGCGGAGCTGGGGAGGCTATTGAGCTGCCGGACGGGGAGCGGCACGAGCTGCGGATCCCGGCCGGCGCGCTATGCTCCAGCTTCCGAGCGGAAATGGTCGCGCTTCAAGCGGCACTCGCCTTCCTGACAGACAATGCGACCCACACCGAGGACCCGATCAGCGTGTGCACTGACTCTCAGGCTGCTCTGGCCACGCTCAGAGGGGGCCCACCTGCCCAGTCGTCCTCACTCGACGCCGTCATCTGGCGGACGCTCGCCGGGCTGACGAGCAACGGCAGACCGGTGCATCTACAGTGGGTCCCCTCTCATTGCCGAGTGGAGGGAAACGAACATGCAGACGCACTGGCCAGGGACGCCGCGGCGCTTCCCCAGGGGGACGTCCCGCTGGACGTGAGGACGATCCACCGAGCGGCGGCGCGAACGGCGAGGGCGCGCTGGATCAGCGACTGGCCTCAGGGCTGGTATCAGACGCTGATGGGCGCCCGCCTGCCGCCGCCGGTGTCCCTGGGAGAGCGATCAGTGGCGATAGATATCCACCAGCTGCGGGCTGGCCACTAGTTCGGCTCGACAGCGTACCTGCACCGGATTGGTCGGAGCCTCTCCCGACCGTGCCCCCAGTGCAGCAGCCTCGACTGCAGGGGGGGAGGCGGCTGTCCAATCTGCCGGGAGGAGGCCGATACTCCATCACATGTGCTGATGCGGTGCCCGGCCCTGATGGCGCTCCGATTCCGGCGCCTAGGTACCTCAACCCGACATACTAACTCGTCCGGAGCGACGACGAGGTGGCGGCCTTAGGGACCGCTGCCAGGGCCCTCCAGATCCGTGAGGCTACCTTGGCGGCTGCGCCGCCGGCTGGAGGGAACTAACAACAGGTCTGCGCCGCCGCGCCTCCAGACAACAGTATCAGCGCTGCCCTTGAATCCAGACAGGCGACCACTGGCAGGCCCTCGTGGAGAGGCAGCTCGCGGACCGCCTCCAGCGCCGCGAGCAGCGCAGTGAGCTCCGCGCGCGTGCTGGAACAGACGCGGCCCGCCGGGACGCGAATCTCCCGCGCCTCCCCGTCCGGGGGAGGACCAGCGCGCCACCGCCGCCGTTGGCGACGCCGGCGTCGGCCGCTCCATCCGACCACACCCAGATCGCTCTCGTGGGGAGCTCTCGTAGACGCTTCTCGGCAGCCGCACGGCGGATCGCCTCCGGGGCGCTCCGTTGGGCTTGGGGACACAAATCCAGGTGGAAGCAGACGGCGGCGCTGACGCTCCAAGGTGATAGGGTGTGATGAAGACGGGCCCCAACCGGCACGTCCCGCGCGCCGGCCATAGTCAGGGCTAAGCCGCCCACTTCTCTCCACCCACTCGTAGTGCTGAGGCGTCTTGGTGGGTTCGACTCGCCGATGGACCTCAGCGGGTCTCCCTTCGGCAGGGACGCCGCGAGGCCGACCATCCTAGTGACGAGGACTTTTCGTCGGGACTGGGCGTCCGTCATCCCGGCCTCAGACATGAGAGCGTGGATGGGGTGGAGGCGACGCAACCCGTAACCACTCTGACAGCCGCGCGCAGCTCCCCGGTCGATGATCTCCACGTGAGTGGGGGATGCTGCTGGGAGCCAGGCGGAGGCGGTGTACGTCGCCCGCTACCTCGGAGCTGGAGACGAACGGGACCTCAGAGCGGGCGACAGACGCTACCTCGGAGCTCGAGACGGACGCGGCCTCGGAGCTGGAGACGGACGCGACCTCAGAGCTGGAGACAGACGCGACCTCGGAGCTGGAGACGGACGCGACCTCGGAGCTGGAGACGGACGCAGCCTCGGAGCTGGAGACGGACGCTACCTCGGAGCTGGAGACGGACGCGACCTCGGAGCGGGCGACGGGACGCTACCTCGGAGCTCGAGACGGACGCGGCCTCGGAGCTGGAGACGGGCGCGACCCTCGGAGCTGGAGACAGACGCCGACCTCGGAGCTGGAGACGGACGCGACCTCGGAGCTGGAGACGGGACGCAGCCTCGGAGCTGGAGACGGACGCTACCTCGGAGCTGGAGACGGACGCGACCTCGAGCGGGCGACGGAAGCTACTCGGAGCTGGAGACGGACGCGACCTCGGAGCTGGAGAATGGCGCGACATCGGAGCTGGAGACAGACGCGACCTCGTCGTCGTTGTTGTTATTCCCTCCAGCCCTAAGGAACCCGGGCGTAGCCATTGCGCTCAGTTGGGCGCGAATCCGGCGGCCAAGGCCGCCACCCACACCGTCGTCGCGCAGGTTAGTTGGGTCCGGGTGAATGGTGGCCACGCGCCGGAGGTGAGCTTCGGCCAGCGCAGGGCCCCGTAGCAGCACGTGCCGCTGCTTCGAAACAATGCAGTTCATAATTTCAGGAGAGAACGTGTTTGATAAGAGAGTGAACAAATTGGCGGATGTCAGGATAGTAAACACGTTCAAAACTAACTTTACATTGTAATCATACTCAGGATGCTGGTAACTTTACGTTTTCTCCATACATAAATATCCGGTGACGATAATATAAATTGTAAGCTGCAGCAATACATTGTAAAGATACGTGTTTTTGTCCCTGACCCTCTCTTCGAGAGATGCGACATACGTGTTTTAACCTCGCTTGAAATGACATACGTGCTTTCACCTTTGCCTTGTCCCCTGATTCTCTCTTCCAGAGATGCAACATACGTGTTTTAACCTCGCTTGAATGACATACGTGCTTTCACCTTTGCCGAACATGATTGGATGTGGCAAATTTCGACCTGTAGAAAAACGTTCTTGAATTACAGGAAATATAAACAAAGTCTATAATTAAATATAGCTCATTAGATGCACAGTGCTTGGAAGATTACATTGGTATAACATTTTCACCGATACGCCACTTGTTGAGCGAATTATTACGTAAAACAGAAAAATCGTCTCTCCTGAACATTTTTGTTTTACGACAAATCGTGACATACGTGGATTCCACCTTTGCGCGGCAGAGCACTGCTTGTGAGTTGTGACTACCTTTGCAGAGCGAAATTTTTGCCCCCCCCCCCCCCCCCCCCCCCCCCCCCCCCCCCCCCCCCCCCCCCCCCATCGAAACCAAGATCCTCCACTGGCCCACCACAACGATATATTCCTGGCGTAATTGTTTGTTTTGGGTAATATCTTGTCACAGAGCTACTTTCATGTATGTATGTATTCGTAAAAATATAATATAAATCATAATAATAATAAACGTAATAATAAACGTAAACGTAATAATATAAATATAAAACATCGTAAAAAATATATCATATCAAAGCATTGCTTCCACAGCGCAACCAGTCCAGCACCACACAGGTTCAGACGAGAGAATAAGAACAAATGGAGCACTGTGTCATGTGACATACAACCAGCACCAGTTTCTTGCGCACATATCAAACACTATATAGTATAAAGCAACCACAACATACCACGTCAACCACTCCCGACCGACCCTCCATAGAAGCGCAGTCGTGGACTTCACACTGACCCGTTTTTTGACGATGAAGTACTTGTGCGCCTCGACGAAGGCCTGCCTCTGCTCGGCTGTGCGGCACATGAGCAGGTGCTGGGGTGCGCGTGGTCAGGCACTGGGCGCCCACGTCCTTCCGCAGCAGGTCCAGCGTGTCGTACAGCGTGGCGCAGTCAATTAGGTCGTCACGCGACTGCAGCACGGGCAGATGACAATCAACGGGCGCAGAGCTTCAGCCGAGGGTATACCACTTCGAAAGAACAGTTATGGCTGGATCGAAAGTGGTGTGCTTTTCTGGTTGAGGTTGAGGAGCCAGAGTTTGACCCGACCGAAGTCATTATAGGCGTATTAACAGTATGAAAAAGTAGTAACTGGTGCAGACTACAATTTGATAAAACAAAATATATGCAGTGATGTATGGTAAAATGTAGGGCACCGAGCGATAATTACTGTAGTACTTCCTATACTGTTATTGAATTACTGCATTAGGTTAGCACTTCTCAGTGGTCATGAAATGAATAGTGTGGGTACAAAACCAACGGGAGCAGGGTTATCGACTTGGATGGCGTTTGTGGATACTGTTATAACGTTTATATTGGGAATTTAATACAAAAAGTAATAAGTTAATTGCACATGATAAAACTTAGAATTTAATGCCTGAAAATATGTGCTATTACAACGTCGTGAAGTAAACGACTTATTCAGCGACGGATTCAGCGACGGATTCAGCGACGGATTCAGCGACGGGTTCATATTTGACCCAAACCCGGGCGACAGCCAATTTTGGTACACTGATCACGAATGTGACCTTGATTTTACTATTCAAGGTCATCTTCAAAGTCATATTCAAGGTCAAAGGGCGGGGTACCGCATAACGTTTCGAATTTATTGCGGGATCCTTTCCAAAGTGGTCCCAGATGATACAGGCTCCATATCTAGCGTTAGACACCATGACCGGACACGTGACCTTTGGCATTGGAGGTCAACTTCGAGGTCAAAGGACATGGTACCACATAGCGTCCGAATTTATTGCCGGATCCTTTCCAAAGTGGTCCCAGATGATACAGGCTCCATATCTAGCGTTAGACACCATGACCGGACACGTGACCTTTGACATTGGAAGTCAAATTATAAGTCAAAGGACGGAGTACCGCACAAAATCACGAATTTATTTGCCGGATCCTTTCCAAAGTGGTCCAGATGATAAACAGGCTCCAAATATAACGTCCG
>JAXIVJ010016334.1:27500-29157 GCA_036785665.1 Chirona hameri | reverse complement strand
TCTCTCTCTCTCTCTCTTTCTCGCTCTCTCTCTCTCTCACCGGAGTAACCGCCTCATCCACCAAACTGCGCCCAGTCGACACGCATTAATTAATAAAATTACAATAGCTAATGACCGCAAACGGTGCTGTCCGGTGACGGGGACGTTTGGCGACAGGGGATGTGCATTAGACGAGGCGGCGGCGGCTCTCAGACAGGCTAATGGCTGTCCGCCGACCGGGGGACGTCCGTCAGACGGTGACGGGCAGACTGTCAGACTGACTGTCAAGACGGCCGAGTAGGGCCGAGTAGTCAAGGCGGCCTGTAGTCAGACGGCAAACGTCCAGCGGGGCTGCACAGGCGGCCGACCACCCGAGCTGGGGTCGAGCCATGTCCTCACCTGCTCTATGGCCGACTCAGACGCTGTGTCGCTGTATGTAATTATTTGGTCAGGCTCTGAGGCACTGTGCGAGATCAGTTATCGGTCTTCGGCCTGAGACCCATTGCGAGTTTCCGGGTGAACACCATTGAGCACCATTGCTGGTTTCCGTCGAGAGATCTATCGACCGCAATGCGGCCGGCATTGAAGCCGCGCTCAATCAGAAGCCCCTGCCCACAGCGAACCCCGTGCCATTCCGGCGCCTATCACCGGCTATTGCGGGTCGGTCTGCAGAACTGCGGCGGCGTTCCGACCCATTCAGTGCTGTGCTGGTAGTTGGTCGGACGTGGTATGCCCCCGCCGTGTCCCGGCTGTCAGCGCTGCAGCCAATATTCCACCAGTCTGCAGCGGGACCGACCAGCTACCTGTTGCTCGCTCTCGGAAGCAGGCCTGTCGGCGGAGCGAGCGGCCCCTGCGTGCTCCGCTCTACCCGATCGGCCTCGGCTGTCTACATTCCCGTGTAACAGTGGGCAGCGCTGACAGGCGGCAGCGGACGGCTGTTCGGAGCGGAGGAGCTAGCTGCAGCAGCTCCCTTGGTACAGCCCTCCCGACACGGCAGGGCGGCCGGCTGCCCCGCGCCCTCGGGCGGCGCATCTGACCGTCTCTGCTCTGCCATGTTCTGCCATGTTCTGCCATGTTCTGCCGGCCGTCCTCAATCGGCGCCCGCCCGCCGCTCCATCCCGGCCCAATTGGCAGTATCGCCGGCCGGATCGCGTGCTGACTGAATTACTGCCGCCGAGCTGTCCGCGCCGCCCCGATAGGCGCTGTTTGCTCTGGTCTGCTCTGGTTAACCTGCTCTGCAGTGCCTTGCTGAGGTCTGCTGCCAGTGCCGTGCTGAGGTCTGCTGCCAGTGCCGTGCTGAGGTCTGCTGCCAGTGCCGTGCTGAGGTCTGCTGCCAGTGCCGTGCTGAGGTCTGCTGGCAGTGCCGTGCTGAGGTCTGCTGCCAGTGCCGTGCTGAGGTCTGCTGCCAGTGCCGTGCTGAGGTCTGCTGCCAGTGCCGTGCTGAGGTCTGCTGCCAGTGCCGTGCTGAGGTCTGCTGCCAGTGCCGTGCTGAGGTCTGTTGCCAGTGCCTTGCTGAGGTCTGCTGCCAGTGCCATGCTGAGGTCTGCTGCCAGTGCCGTGCTGAGGTCTGCTGCCAGTGCCGTGCTGAGGTCTGCTGCCAGTGCCGTGCTGAGGTCTGTTGCCAGTGCCTTGCTGAGGTCTGCTGCCAGTGCCGTGCTGAGGTTTGCTGCCAGTGCCG
>JAXIVJ010016334.1:0-22500 GCA_036785665.1 Chirona hameri | reverse complement strand
AGCGGCGTCGACACTGTGTATTCTGCAGGTCAGCCACCGACCTGGGCGCCGGCGGCCGCGCCGGATCTGTATACAGCGGCGGTGGCGCGCGCTGTGTTTGTATACAGCGCGCCGTATACACACGGGCCGGGAGCGAGTCAAACGACGTGGCCGGGATCCGCCACATCCGCCGCCAGCTGAGAGTGGCGACAGGATGACGCTGACGGAGGCGGAGTAATCGACGGAAAAACTTAACACGAAATGCTTCACCTTTTGCGTTTGGTAACATTACGTATTATTTAAAACTGAAATGTGCATTGTTGTTGAGTTAGTTGATAAGTACAGTAAATTAAGGAAGTATAGCAGGAAATTCTAGCGAACTGCATGTTATTGTTAAAATAGTTTTGTTGATTGCTTCCTCATTGCAAATATTCCAAAGTTTGCGAAGCTTTGTGCTGAACTTTGAAGCTGGGTTGACTTGCCCGCCTCTGGACTCTGCCTACGGACGCCACCTCGCGCCACCTTGCGGCCGGCGGCGGCGGCGGCAGACGCGCTGAAGTTCGCACGCGCGGATGATAGAATCCATTCAGCTATTCGGCGGTCGTTTCTTCCGCGCCCGGCCGGCGTTTTTGCGGGTGGTTTTGCCGGGCGGCTTTGGTCGGCCGGCTGTCTGCAGGAGGGACGCGACGGTTTTTGGCGTCGGCCGCCGTATGGCAGCGCCATTTGATCTTTCTATCCTGTTTAAGGTGCGCCGGCCGCCGTCACGTACCGGCTCTGAGTCGGGCCGCGATCGGCGGCGGCCGGCAGACTGCATATCCCTCACTTACCGCGTGCAGTGTGGTTTTTGTTACTGTTTTGCACTTTCTCTCTTCACTCACCACTCTTATCACTCCACACTCTGGCTCTTATCTTCCACTCTCTCCCTTCCTTCTCACTTCTTTGGTGTTTGGTCTTGCCTCCTTCATTCGTACCGAGGTGGTTGTGTTCTGTTCTCCTGTTATCTCGGTATCCTGTTTCTCTTTCCTTCATTGGTACTCTCGTTTTCGCCTGTGGTCCCATACTCAGTGGTTTTATATTTTTTCCTGGCGATTCTCGTTCTCCATTCTCTCGCCCCGTCTCCCGTGGCTTCATTCATTCCCAGCTGTCCCGCTCGCTGGGAGTCCAGATGGCACGCCTGTCTGCCTGTTTCCGACGCTGCCTGACCTGACCACGGCAGCCGCCCGCCGCCCGCCGCCCGCCGCCCGCCGCCCGCCGTAGGCCGTCTGTCATGGCCAACTTTTGTGGCGCCGTGTCCCGGGGTGTCCCGGGCGCTACATATCACCTATTGTACATGTCTGGCCAGCTATTGTCCTGCTGCTGGGTCTACCGGCCGTCTGACCGTGTGTCTCCGCCGTCCAGCGGAGCCGCTGGTGTGACCGTGTCCGCCGTCCAGCGGAGCCGCTGGTGTGACCGTGTCCGCCGTCCAGCGGAGCCGCTGGTGTGACCGTGTCCGCCGTCCAGCGGAGCCGCTGGTGTGACCGTGTCCGCCGTCCAGCGGAGCCGCTGGTGTGACCGTGTCCGCCGCCCAGCGGAGCCGCTGGTGTGACCGCGCGTGACGCCGATGACATTCTGCTCTGAAAACTGGGGCCGGTTTGACAGCTCTGTATCGCCGTTTGGCACGGGTCTGCGGCACGGCCATGGCGTTAGATAATGCGGCGGTCACGCGGCGGCGGTGACACGGGGTGTCGGACGGCCACGGGTGGCGGGGCTGCAGGGCGGCGACATACTATAACAGGCACGTCATCCCACCCAACGCAGCCTCTGTCACAGCGGCGCGCGGGTATGGCGGCGGCTCTGATTATTGCGCTGACAGAGAGGTGACGAACCTCGCCCGGTCTGTGTACTCAGATGGCGACAGTCCTGCAGTCAGGCGTGACTCATAGCAGGATACCACGCTATCAGACCTGTGTCTGTGACGCAGCAAATCAACCACCTCACACATACACACTCAGAATAACACCAATCGAAATGGAGATCAGCACACGAGACGTGCTCGTCTCGGGCATAAATGGCCTGACAGCGCTATCCGGCGCGGCATACCTGTTCCCCGCTGTGCGACATATCTGCCGGGCCGCGCCACCGTCTGTCTTCCTGGGCTCCGCTACCGTGATGTGTACTGCACTGTGTTGTGCTCTGCTCTGTTGTGTTGTACTGCGTTGTGCTGTGTTGAGCTGCAGTGGCAGTGCCGTGTTGAGCGTCACTGGCTGGTCTGCCGCTCGGCCGGCCCGCACGCTGGTCCGCCTGCCTCCCTGCCGTCCTGTTTTTGTACCTGGCTGGAGAGCGGCGGGGCGGCCGGTTGGCACGCTACGGGGCGGCAGCGGCGGGCCAGCGGGCGGCCAGAAGGCCAGCAGAAGGCAGCGGGAGGTGCAGGGAGGCACGGAGGGACTGCGGGAGGGATAGGGAGGCGGCGAGAGGCGGGCTGGGGTGCTGGGAGGTAGGAGGGTGAGGCGAGAAGCAGGCATCAAACTGTTCGCAGGCGGAGAGGCGTAGAACAACATTGTCTTGGCAGGATGCTTCATCAGGGGCGGCGACCTGCGTCTGGACAGGTCGCCGACCTCAGCTGGAGCCGCGGACCTCATCACTCTCCCACTATCTGTTCCTGGCGAGTGTGGTGACACAAACTCAGATAGTCCGCAGATAGACATCGCCGTCTGTGGCCGGCGGAGGCACGCGTCAGGGCCCGGAGCGCGGCCACTGTCCCTGACACAGACGATAGCTCGCCTCACGTCGGTCTTGCGAGTCATCACTGGTATCGCCGCCGCCGCGGCCCGGCCTCGGGCCTTTGTTTCGCCGAGAATCGGCGGTTATCACCGCAGCGCCGCAGACGATCGCCGTGTTTGTTTTCTTCTTCTGGCTCATTTATTTGCGGACGCTTATTCGGAAAGAGGCGAGTTCTGTTAATAAAATAAGCGTCTAATCGCTCTGCGGCCATCTTCCGCGAGCCGCCGCCAACGCACCCAGAGGCTGAGCGGCCGGTACAGGAGAAAAACGCCCTCCGATACACTGAAGTGCATGGGCGTACGGTCGAAATTCGCGTCCCACACCTGGAGCATCCCACTTCATTACCGCTCCTGCCACGCATGGGAAATTGGACGCTGTTTGTTCGACGGCCGATAGCCGGTACGGGCGAAAGTTGCGTGCGCTCCGGCTCATCATTCATCTTGCCGTCCAGTCGCCAATTTTCGGATTTGACAACATGGAATTAGGCCAGCACTGAGGAGCGCTCTGCTGAGCGGCGGCGGTGCGGCGACTCGGGCCGAGCGGCGGAAGTTTTCCAGCCTGTCTGTCTGTCTGTCTGTGCCTGTCTGGCCGCCGTCGCCGCTCGGGGCTCCGGCTGAGCCGCGTCCGCAGGGCGCCCACGCGCCGCCTTTCATGATCGGCCGCCGTCGCCGTGTAAAAACAAAACGCCGCCGACCGCGCCGGAAGCGGGTAATGCACTGTTTTATTTCTGCCGGCGGCGGTCGGACCCCGGCGGAGCAGGCCGCGGAGAGACTCGGCAGCTCGGCTGGAGCTGTCGAGTCGCTCCGCTCCGCCGCGGGAGCCGTCAGAGCCCGGGGAGGGACGCGGGGGGATTGAGCTCACTGCCCGCGGCTCCGATCCGCCCCCTCGTCCGCAGTCACGCAGACAGGATTGTCTGTGGACACTGACGAGTTTTGCAATGAGGTGAGTCGCCGAACGGCTCGCTCGTTTTTGTGTTGTCTGTCTCGCTCGGACGGCTGGACGCGTGTTGCCTCGGTGATGTCTGGCCGATCGACCGGCCCGTCTCAGCCACTCGACAGCCGGGCGTCCGACACCTGTTGGCGTCGGCTGGTGGCCGACACGCGGTAACTGGGGGCTGCTCGGCTCGCACCTCGGTCCGCGTAACGAGCACTCGACGGGGCGGGGCCGGCCGGGACGCCACAATGGCTGTTTTTACCGGTCCGCTCCGGCCAGACGCCGCTGCCGACTTCAGAACCCACTTGGGTCGCTTTGTTTGGTCAGAGACAGCCGCCGAATTAGAGCCAATCAGGCTGCTGCGGTCGGCGCTGACGCTGCTGACGGCGCGCCGTTTCGCGCAGCTCGCGGTGCGCGGGCGACCGGCTCGCGGCGCGGCATCGCGGGCAATTTTCAGCGACACTGCCGCCACGTGCGGCCGCCTCAGGCCTCTCCCGGCGGCGTGCGGGACTGGCGTGGCGGCCGAGCTGGCGGGGACAGCGCCTAGTGTGGCGCCTAGCGTGGTGACACCCAGGATTATGTCGCCAGCCGCCGAGACACCGACGCAGCTGAGCGCCCGGCGTGTGAGACCGGCCTTCGAGTTGACACGTTGACACGGCGAGGCGACGCTGGCTGTCGGCAGGCGGAGTTCGGCAGGCGGACGGAGACCAAACAGCGGCGCTGCCAGCAACTCTGTTGTTTAGCTGCACTGTGCTGAGCGGTGCTGCTCGGAGCGGCTCGGAGCTGCCCAGAGTGGCGGGCTGTTGTGCTTGGTGTGCTCCGGCGGGGCGGGCGTCGGAGCGGGGCGCCCCGGGTCTGCTCAGCCGTCCGGCCTCCCGCTGGCTCCATTATGCGACGGATGGCACACCGGCCGCCGCCGCCGCCGCCTGGCTCCGCTCGACTCCACGACGGACGGCTCCTCATCACTGAACCTGTCCGGGCAGCTGATTTGTGTCTGAACGGCATCGCCCACATTATGCTTTGTTTGGCTGATGGCGGTGACGTCTATCTCGCTCGGCGTGATGTAAGGTGACAGCGGGACGCTCGGGCGTCTCGTCGGTGTCAGTTGTCACATTCTCTGAGCGGTGTTTGATGTGTCCCCGGGCCGCGACAGCCCCGGCCAGGTTACCTCAGTCGCGCCAGCCGACAGTACCGCATCACACCGGCGGCATTCCGCCCGGCTGCGAGGCATAGCTGCGGTTCCTTTGCCAGTGACCGCCGGCAGCATTCCCAGGATATTAACCTTACCCTCTGCCGGGCTCCAATCTCATCCCGTTTTATTGCGGTAACTGAAGGTTAATTTTGAACCGACCGTCCGGTACACATTACCGACCACGGGATGGCGGGGATACGAGTTGTTTGGACGAATCTCTCGGCCTTCCACCTAATTAGATTTCCTTTTATCGCTGTGTGCTGTACATAGTTTTTACCATGGTGCCCAATAGACTGTCCCCGAATCGGACCATAAACGCGCTGTGGTCGATGATAGGGCTGGGCACACCACTCTCCGCCGGCCGTGCTCTGCACTCACAGCGGTATTTATGATCGTGTGTTAATGGCTGGGAATGGTGTGCTCTGCAGGACGGCGAAGACGCCGCCCGCCGCCCGCCGGTCCGGTCAGCGGCACACTGAACTGCAGCTCTGACTCAATGACAATGGCAGTTGACTCAATGACAATGTCAGTTGACTCAATGACAATGTCAGTTGACTCAATGGCAATGTCAGTTGACTCAATGACAATGTCAGTTGACTCAATGACAATGTCAGTTGACTCAATGGCAATGTCAGTTGACTCGGTACGCCAGCACTGCTCTGGTAATGGAGAGGGTTTCGTCCACTGACTCAATGACAATGTCAGTTGACTCGGTACGCCAGCACTGCTCTGGTAATGGAGAGGGTTTCGTCCACTGACTCAATGACAATGTCAGTTGACTCGGTACGCCAGCACTGCTCTGGTAATGGAGAGGGTTTCGTCCACTGACTCAATGACAATGTCAGTTGACTCGGTACGCCAGCACTGCTCTGGTAATGGAGAGGGTTTCGTCCACTGACTCAATGGCAATGTCAGTTGACTCGGTACGCCAGCACTGCTCTGGTAATGGAGAGGGTTTCGTCCACTGACTCAATGGCAATGTCAGTTGACTCGGTACGCCAGCACTGCTCTGGTAATGGAGAGGGTTTCGTCCACTGACTCAATGGCAATGTCAGTTGACTCGGTACGCCAGCACTGCTCTGGTAATGGAGAGGGTTTCGTCCACTGACTCAATGACAATGTCAGTTGACTCAATGACAATGTCAGTTGACTCAATGACAATGTCAGTTGACTCAATGACAATGTCAGTTGACTCGGTACGCCGGCACTGCTCTGGTTATGGGAGGGGGACATTCGTCTGCACAGGTGGCGTCTTTGGATACATATCAAAACCTGAGTCAGAGGGCAGACGACGTAAACGCATTAAGACAGAAACGATGACGCGATGAATTATGATCTTGCATCCAGGACAAGTCCTCAAGGCAGTAATCGTACAGAGATTGTCCTAGGCTTCCGTGAAATTGTCCGAATCTTCCATCCAGCTCACTGAAATCGTCAGGTTTAGACCAGAAGCTAGATTTCCGTTCCGAGGTCATGAATCACGATCACAGGCGGAGCTCCTCATCCCCGGTAGTTTCAGCGGCGTGGCTGAACTGTAAATGTCAGCTGAGTGAGACGCGGCCCGGTCTGACACGGCCCGCTCTGGAGCAAGGCCAGGGCCGCCTCACGGACCATGCCCTGGGTCGGTGCCAGGGGGCACAGGGGCCGCCCACGCCCGGTGGGTCAGGTGTTATACGTCCGAGGCAGCGCCCTCACCCGGCGGGCCAGGTGTCATGCCGAGTCCGAGGCAGCGCCCTCACCCGGCGGGCCAGGTGTCATGCCGAGTCCGAGGCAGCGCCCTCACCCGGCGGGTCAGGTGTCATGCCGAGTCCGAGGCAGCGCCCTCACCCGGCGGGTCAGGTGTCTGCCGAGTCCGAGGCAGCGCCCTCACCCGGCGGGTCAGGTGTTATACGTCCGAGGAAGCGCCCTCACCCGGCGGGTCAGGTGTTATGCCGAGTCCGAGGCAGCGCCCTCACCCGGCGGGTCAGGTGCCATGCCGAGTCCGAGGCAGCGCCCTCACCCGGCGGGTCAGGTGTTATGCCGAGTCCGAGGCAGCGCCCTCACCCGGCGGGTCAGGTGCCATGCCGAGTCCGAGGCAGCGCCCTCACCCGGCGGGTCAGGTGTCATGCCGAGTCCGAGGCAGCGCCCTCACCCGGCGGGTCAGGTGCCATGCCGAGTCCGAGGCAGCGCCCTCACCCGGCGGGTCAGGTGTCATGCCGAGTCCGAGGCAGCGCCCTCACCCGGCGGGTCAGGTGCCATGCCGAGTCCGAGGCAGCGCCCTCACCCGGCGGGTCAGGTGTCATGCCGAGTCCGAGGCAGCGCCCTCACCCGGCGGGTCAGGTGCCATGCCGAGTCCGAGGCAGCGCCCTCACCCGGCGGGCCAGGTGTTATACGTCCGAGGCAGCGCCCTCACCCGGCGGGTCAGGTGTTATACGTCCGAGGAAGCGCCCTCACCCGGCGGGTCAGGTGTTATACGTCCGAGGAAGCGCCCTCACCCGGCGGGTCAGGTGTTATACGTCCGAGGAAGCACCCTCACCCGGCGGGTCAGGTGTTATACGTCCGAGGAAGCGCCCTCACCCGGCGGGTCAGGTGTTATACGTCCGAGGAAGCGCCCTCACCCGGCGGGTCAGGTGTTATACGTCCGAGGCAACGCCCTCACCCGGCGGGTCAGGTGTCATGCCGAGTCCGAAGCAGCGCCCTCACCCGGCGGGTCAGGTCTCATGCCGAGTCCGAGGCAGCGCCCTCACCCGGCGGGTCAGGTGTTATACGTCCGAGGAAGCGCCCTCACCCGGCGGGTCAGGTGTTATACGTCCGAGGAAGCGCCCTCACCCGGCGGGTCAGGTGTTATACGTCCGAGGAAGCGCCCTCACCCGGCGGGTCAGATGTTATACGTCCGAGGCAGCGCCCTCACCCGGCGGGTCAGGTGTCATGCCGAGGCAGCGCCCTCACCCGGCGGGTCAGGTGTCATGCCGAGGCAGCGCCCTCACCCGGCGGGTCAGGTGTCATGCCGAGTCCGAGGCAGCGCCCTCACCCGGCGGGTCAGGTGTCATGCCGAGTCCGAGGCAGCGCCCTCACCCGGCGGGTCAGGTGTCATGCCGAGTCCGAGGAAGCGCCCTCACCCGGCGGGTCAGGTGTTATACGTCCGAGGAAGCGCCCTCACCCGGCGGGTCAGGTGTTATACGTCCGAGGAAGCGCCCTCACCCGGCGGGTCAGGTGTTATACGTCCGAGGCAGCGCCCTCACCCGGCGGGTCAGGTGTCATGCCGAGGCAGCGCCCTCACCCGGCGGGTCAGGTGTCATGCCGAGTCCGAGGCAGCGCCCTCACCCGGCGGGTCAGGTGTCATGCCGAGTCCGAGGCAGCGCCCTCACCCGGCGGGTCAGGTGCCATGCCGAGTCCGAGGCAGCGCCCTCACTCGGCGGGTCAGGTGTCATGCCGAGTCCGAGGCAGCGCCCTCACCCGGCGGGTCAGGTGTCATGCCGAGTCCGAGGCAGCGCCCTCACCCGGCGGGTCAGGTGCCATGCCGAGTCCGAGGCAGCGCCCTCACCCGGCGGGTCAGGTGTCATGCCGAGTCCGAGGCAGCGCCCTCACCCGGCGGGTCAGGTGTCATGCCGAGTCCGAGGCAGCGCCCTCACCCGGCGGGTCAGGTGTCATGCCGAGTCCGAGGCAACGCCCTCACCCGGCGGGTCAGGTGTCATGCCGAGTCCGAGGCAGCGCCCTCACCCGGCGGGTCAGGTGCCATGCCGAGTCCGAGGCAGCGCCCTCACCCGGCGGGTCAGGTGCCATGCCGAGTCCGAGGCAGCGCCCTCACCCGGCGGGTCAGGTGCCATGCCGAGTCCGAGGAAGCGCCCTCACCCGGCGGGTCAGGTGCCATGCCGAGTCCGAGGCAGCGCCCTCACCCGGCGGGTCAGGTGCCATGCCGAGTCCGAGGCAGCGCCCTCACCCGGCGGGTCAGGTGTCATGCCGAGTCCGAGGCAGCGCCCTCACCCGGCGGGTCAGGTGCCATGCCGAGTCCGAGGCAGCGCCCTCACCCGGCGGGTCAGGTGTTATACGTCCGAGGAAGCGCCCTCACCCGGCGGGTCAGGTGCCATGCCGAGTCCGAGGCAGCGCCCTCACCCGGCGGGTCAGGTGTCTGCCGAGTCCGAGGCAGCGCCCTCACCCGGCGGGTCAGGTGTCATGCCGAGTCCGAGGCAGCGCCCTCACCCGGCGGGTCAGGTGCCATGCCGAGTCCGAGGCAGCGCCCTCACCCGGCGGGTCAGGTGTCATGCCGAGTCCGAGGCAGCGCCCTCACCCGGCGGGCCAGGTGTCATGCCGAGTCCGATACACAGCGGGAAATGGCGAACACAGACCGATGCAGAGAGGCAGTCTGTTCTGCTTGTTCACCTTTGATTCACCGTTCTGACGTCATCACGAACCTCTGACGTCACCGCCATCTGGCCGGACCAATTAGCTGTGCAGGCCGACTCTTCTGTTCAGGCTGCAGTCGGATGGGTGATCTCCGTGTTCGGGGCGCGGTATTAAACCATGATGTCTGAAGGTCGAGGTAGACCCCCGGACTGTCGACGTACCGCGGCCTCAGCTGCAGCCTGTGGCTCATCCGTGACCAGCCCTGGTCACGGAAGGACCAGGACGTGACCAGCCCTGCTTGGCGCTGGTCGCGGAACACGGAGGCGCTCTGTTGGATCGTTACTGGCTGACTGAACACTGCCAGGAATCGCGTTTGGTGATCCCGGCCCCCAATATTCACACTGAGGCTACTGTTCAGACGTGCTGTGTGTGGCGCGTCTTATCAGGCTACTGTTCAGACGTGTGGCGCGTCTTATCGATACCGAGTCTCGTCCGGAGGTCGGTCAGGTCAGGGCAGAGCTGCCGTCGGCGGCTGGAATCCGGCTGATGTCCGCCGGAATAGCCGGTTGCTGGCCGTCACCGGCTGACCGGCTGCCTCGCGTGCGGTCGTCTCGGCGTGGGAGCAGAGCTTGCCCGGCCTGCCGGCTGCAGACCGCGCCGGTCGCTCCGGCACGCACCGATCACCGCTGCAGATCGGCCACAAAAATCAATGTCTCACCAATACCGGCCGAACCTGTTCTCTCTCGGCGGCCGTCTGCGCCGCTCCCGGTGGCCGGACGCGGCGGCGATTCTGGCGCGATAGCGGTGGTCGTGGCGCTGCTGCACCCGCCGACCAGCGGTCGACAATGGAACGGCCGGGGCCCTGCGCCGCCGACCAGCGGTCCACAATGGAATGGCCGGGGCCCTGCGCCGCCACTCCTGGGAGTACAGAGCTTCTGCTGTCGTCTGGTCAAGGTTACTCCAGAGCTGCTGCTGTCGTCTGCGGCCGCTATACGCTGACTGACTGGTCGGCCGGAACCTCGCGTGACACGGACACGTCAGACAGTTAGTCAGGCGTGCAGGCCGCCGAGAGGTGCTGGCAGCTGAGAGGTGCTCGAGAGTGGCTCGAGAGCCGAGAGATGCTCGTGAGCCGAGAGGGGTCAGGGTGTTATCGGTTTGGGCAACGTTAGCCGGCCGGCGACTGTCAATCGTTCCGTCTCAGTTCATCTCTGGACCGCTTACAATCCCAGCAATGCTCCGTCGGCACGCACGCGCGCCTCTCGGCCAACGTCGCGGAACGCTGTGCTGCGAGAGACGCTTCGAGACGTGAAAAACGACCGGTTTCATCTGATCCGAGCCGTCACGAGAGGCGACAGCCACGGTGCAGGCGCCGTCACGTAGTGTCACATAGCGCCACACGGCATCGCGCCAGCGCTACATCAAAGCGGACTTATTTTGCCTTGTGTTGGACTAACGAGGGTGGCGCGGCCCGCGAGCTGGCGAGACGCGCGCGAGACGTCCCGCGACGCGCGGTGCGACCGAGACGGCTGCCAAATCGATAGCGACTCGACGGCCGAGACGACGCGCGAGACGGGCGCGCCAGGAGCGACAGGAGCGGCGCGCCGCAGCCGTCGGCGCAGCTGCGAGCGGCGGAGACGAGCTAAGCTCGCAGCTGTAACTGCCGCTCGGCCGGGACAATGTGGCCAAAGGCGCCGCCCGCCGCCCGCCGCCCGCCGCCCGCCGCCGCCCGCCGATGCACCGCCCATTCAGCTGTGCGCCCGACTGTTCCGCGTAATGAATTGTATTTTTGAGCGGCGCCGACGGTCGGCGTCTTTGTGGCGGGAGGAGGTTGCAGCTCCGTGTCGACCCTGCAGCTATTGTGACGCCGTGCTGACTCAGCAGGGACCGCCAGGCCCTCCCTGCTCCCTGCATCCCTTCCGCTCTCCCTGCTCCCTGCATCTTTCCCGCTCTCCCTGCTCCCTGCATCCCTCCCGCTCTCCCTGCTCCCTGCATCCCTCCCGCTCTCCCTGCTCCCTGCATCCCTCCCGCTCTCCCTGCTCCCTGCATCCCTCCCGCTCTCCCTGCTCCCTGCATCCCTCCCGCTCTCCCTGCTCCCTGCATCCCTCCCGCTCTCCCTGCTCCCTGCATCCCTCCCGCTCTCCCCGGCCCTGCATCCGTCCCGCTCTCCCCGGCCCCTGCATCCCTCCCGCTCTCCCCGGCCCCTGCATCCCTCCCACTCTCCCCGGACCCTGCATCCCTCGTGCATCCTTCCCGCCCCTACATCCCTCCCGCTCCCTGCATCCCTCTCCGCTCTCTCCGCCACCCCTGCATTCCTCCCTCCCTCTCTCCTCTGTGTGTCGCTGTCCAACCCTGCACCACCCGCCACCCGCTCTCCAGCCCTGCACCACCCGCCACCCACTCTCCAACCCTGCACCACCCGCCATCCGCTCTCCAGCCCTGTACCACCCGCCACCCGCTCTCCAGCCCTGCACCACCCGCTCTCCAACCCTGCACCACCCGCCACCCGCTGTCCCGACGCGCACGTGCCCACTCACCGTGTTGCGCCGTTCGCCGCGCCGCTGCTGTACCGACCGTGCCTCTAAATTGCTGTTTTTGTGTTCGTTTCAGGTGAGTACTCCGCTGACCGGCGGCCGCTGCCGTGGCCCGAGGTCGACTCAGCGTGGAGACACCCGGCAGTGGTGATTGGTGACGTACCCCGCCGAACGGCCACCGCCGCGCCGCATACCACGGGGCGGCGTGTCGGCACCCGGCCAGACGGCGGCACGTTAGCCGGGTTCGGGCTGGCCGGTGCCGGGCCGAGGTGACCCGTTACCCGACGCGAACCCCGCCTCTGAAGGGACCAGCGCGCCGCCGGGAACTCGTGTACACCGCTGTACAACCGCCCCAAAACGACTGGAGATCCGACACAGCGCTGTTCGCGAGAATCGACCCTGTCCACTGATGTTTGCAAGCGCCGAGCATGTGTCGATAAGACGGGTCTGCCATCAGTCTTATCGATCGGAGGACTCTTGCTGCTCCCGCTCGTGACGCGGGTCAGTCGGTCTGCCTCTCCGACGTCACCGCATGACTCCGGTTCCGTGGCAGTCACGATCGGGGCGGACCGCAGCGACCCAGCGGCGAGCGCCGAACGTGTTCTAACAGCGCGACACCGACCCCGGCGGATTATCATTGGCATGTGATTGTGCTATGGGGCTGATTAGTATCACCTAATTCCCGATCAGCATAGCATTTTCATTCAGGGAAGATTTATCTTAGTATTGTACCCATTTGTAAACTGCGCTAAAATTACAATGGTCACCGTCTGAAAATAGTTTATTTACATCTCGCACCCTGCATAAATTGCTTCGTGGGTCTCACCCCCGCGCAACTAACCGAAGCCTTGAGTGCAAGACACCCCGGAAGGGTGCAGCGGGTCGGGCATCTCCATCGCCGAGGAACTCCCACCGAACGCGGAGGCGGTGCGGCGGCGGCTGTGCGGCGGAGGCGGCGTCTCCGCAGCGACTGCAGATAATTGTCGTGCCATTAATCGCGCGCAGTGCCGCCTGTTAGCCAATCTCGGGGCCCGAGGACGCGCCGGCGCAGTGCCGCCTGTTAGCCAATCTCGGGGCCCGAGGACGCGCCGGCGCAGTGCCGCCTGTTAGCCAATCTCGGGGCCCGAGGACGCGCCGGCGCAGTGCCGCCTGTTAGCCAATCTCGGGACCCGAGGACGCGCCGGCGCAGTGCCGCCTGTTAGCCAATCTCGGGGCCCGAGGACGCGCCGGCGCAGTGCCGCCTGTTAGCCAATCTCGGGGCCCGAGGACGCGCCGGCGCAGTGCCGCCTGTTAGCCAATCTCGGGGCCCGAGGACGCGCCGGCGCAGTGCCGCCTGTTAGCCAATCTCGGGGCCCGAGGACGCGCCGGCGCAGTGCCGCCTGTTAGCCAATCTCGGGGCCCGAGGACGCGCCGGCGCAGTGCCGCCTGTTAGCCAATCTCGGGGCCCGAGGACGCGCCGGCGCAGTGCCGCCTGTTAGCCAATCTCGGGGCCCGAGGACGCGCCGCGTCCCAGCCATTATCGTGCAGGGGCCGGCTAATTTTCAATACGGGTATCGGTGCACGCCGGCCGTCTGAGCCGGCGGGGAGGGGGGAGGGGACGGTCGTCGGCGGAGGGAGGAGGAGGGTGGAAGGGAGTCGTCGGTCGCGCGCTGCTCTCCTTCAGACCACATGTGGCACAGGCTAATGCGGCGGTCCTGCCAGAGTTGGACACGCACCATTGCGGGCGGGCAAGCGGGCTGCGCCGCGGTTGTTTGCCAGCCACAGCCGCCTGCTCTGCATTCTGAGCCACGTTACGAGCGGACCAGCTGGCCCGCTTGTTCCGCGCCGTAAATATCAAGTGCCTCCGGAGCCGGCGGTGGCCGTCGCTCATGGGTTCCGGACTGAGTCAGCGACCACAGCCGCTCTGTGTTCTGTGTTCTGTGGAGCTCGTTTGAGCCCGTCTATTCGGCGTAGTTGGCCCAGATTCGGCCATCCCGTGGTGTCTGGCAGAAGATACGGAGAGAGGGTCGCCCGCTGGCCGATGGTGGTGCCATCTGTTGATTGTTCTATCATCTCACCGTAGGGGTCGGACCGGAGCGCTGATTTCCCTCGGCCTGGTAAAACACGCGGTGGACGCCGCCGACGCCGCCCGTCTCCAGCGATTAACTCGTAGCCGACCCGACTTTTCCGATATGATTAATTCGCGCCTTGTGTCGGCATTAATTCGGGGCCTCGCGGTCGCCTATTACAGGGGCGTGGCAGATCAGGATGAATCACGGAGTAGCGGACACTGAACCAACAGGCGCCGCCGCCGCCGCCGCCTCGCCGTCGGCCTGCCGTGCCGAGCTGGAAATTCCCTCCAGCGCGCTGCAAGCTCATTGCCGTCCGGCGGATCGGGCTGACGCAGCAGTAGCGCGTTCCTCATCCAGATGTCGCTGGCCAGGCCGGTGTGGTTTCTCAGACGCCGGCCGGGCCCGCCCGCAAGATAGCAGCAGCACGCAGGTCTGGTCGGAGGCCGGTCACAGCCGTGTGTGTGGCCGGCGGGCCGTCATGTCCGTCATGTCCGTGTCGGTACTCGGCGACAGAGCGGCGTGGTTTCCGTGTCGGTACTCGGCGACAGAGCGGCGTGGTGTCGGTACTCGGCGACAGTGCGGCGTGGTTTCCGTGTCGGTACTCGGCGACATAGCGGCGTGATGTCCGTGTCGGTACTCGGCGACAGAGCGGCGTGGTTTCCGTGTCGGTACTCAGCGACAGAGCGGCGTGGTTTCCGTGTCGGTACTCGGCGACAGAGCGGCGTGGTTTCCGTGTCGGTACTCGGCGACAGAGCGGCGTGGTTTCCGTGTCGGTACTCGGCGACAGAGCGGCGTGGTGTCGGTACTCGGCGACAGAGCGGCGTGGTTTCCGTGTCGGTACTCGGCGACATAGCGGCGTGGTGTCCGTGTCGGTGCTCGGCGACAGAGCGGCGTGGTGTCCGTGTCGGTACTCGGCGACAGAGC
Source organism: Chirona hameri (assembly GCA_036785665.1). Classification (NCBI taxonomy): domain Eukaryota; kingdom Metazoa; phylum Arthropoda; class Thecostraca; order Balanomorpha; family Balanidae; genus Chirona; species Chirona hameri. The sequence continues at coordinate 7,807 of JAXIVJ010016334.1, read as the reverse complement.
GGCGTGGTGTCCGTGTTGGTACTCGGCGACAGAGCGGCGTGGTGTCACTGTCGGTACCCAGCGCGTCAGACAGCCGCTCGGTCTCCCTCAGCGGCACTTACCGGCTCGGACGCGGCCCGGACCCATGTGTGACGTCTGATCGTCACGGTCGTAGTTTCGGCACGGCCCTCTTACGCAGCGGTCACTCTCCGCCGTGCTGTCCGGCTGGGCTGGCTGTACACGACATCAAACACCCGGCTAAGGAAAATGGCTTAGCCAGCTCGGCTTGGAATTATTCGATGGTGATCCAGATCACCAATTAACAGCCAAAATATGTATAGTTCTAATCAGTTTAATTGCGGCCCTGTTGACTGAAGTATATCAACAGATGCTCTGTTTCGATCGGATCAGTTGATGGCGCCACTGCTCAGCGGATATGTGCAGTGTTGGGCCGCGCGTCTCGGTTTATACCGCTGCGTGTGCGTGGTTTGGCCACATCTGTCGCGCAGTCTGACGTTCTCCGTCAGAAAGAAAAAAACACACACACACACACATACACACCGCCCGGCGTCGAGCCCATCATCAACAAACAGCTGCTGCAGATGCCGCCAGACAAATCCAATTGCCGAAAAGGTAATCCGGATATTTTTCCATTGCCGGCGAGTTTGTTGGGTTTGGCTGATGTTGGGACAAAGCGTCTGTGTCGGCGGAGACGGCTGCTGACGGGACACGTCGGCCCTGCCATTGTCCGACTCGGCAGCTGTCCCATTGGACCGTGTAAACTCGTTAGTCATTTGTTGTTTGGGCTGACGTGGCGGCGAATCCGCCGGATTGAGTTACGTTTGCCGCCGCTGTGTTAGTGGCAATGAATTGAGACGGGGAGATGTTTCCTCGAAAATGGGACACCGCTGTTGTTCAGTGGTATGTGTGGTCGACAAAACCGTGAGAAAATGAGATAAATTTATGCTGCTTTTTGACAAACACGTCGCGTTTGAAATGCGAGTCTGATCGAGTGTCACAGATGTCAGTCTGCGTTTCCGGCGTGCGTTAATTGCGCGGCGTTCCCCCGCTTCGGGAGCGTTCAGTTCGTGACCGGAAAGCTGGCTTTGATTTCAGAGCGTGGCCGGGGTGCTGGGCGGAGGGCCGCCACCGCCCAGCGGGTCTCATGTTCCCCATACACAGCCAGAGCCGACTTCACGCGCCCAGCCGACACCCCTGCTGGCGCCCCCGTCACGGCGCGGCCCAGAGGCGACCAAGCGGACGGAGGTCGGCTCAGTCACACATTTTTGCCGTCGCCGAGACCGGCTCAGGTTCCTCCGCGCGCCGTGATCGATGCCCAACAGGAGCGAAACATGGTCCGCGTCAGACGTGACGCGGCGGCGGCCTTTGTGGCGCACTCGCCGCGCACAGCAAATGAAGTCATGATTGGGTCGGCCTTTGTTTCAAGCCGGTTTGGTCCGCGTTCTTCGCATGAGAGGTGGTCGGATCGGGGCGGAGTAGGTCAGGGCATGTGCGGCCGTGCCAGGTCAAATCCCGCTCATTTTCTCGTCACGTCTAAAAAGGCCTGTCCGACCGGCCTCCAAAGCAGCTTATCAATACCAAACAGTGGCCTCATGAATCCCTAATTAACGTTCGTCAAATCGCACAGTAATGAGCCGGTTTAAATGAGGCGGAACGACGTGCGTTTCTCTCTGGCGCTCTCACGTTCCGGCAGCCCTTCCGCGGGTCGGCAATGGCCGCATCGCAGCGGGGCGTCCGGCCGCGCCGACCGCCAGAATTCCGACCCCCTCTGCTCTGTACTGCGCCTTTAAAGGTGGCCATTGTACCTCTCCGACCCGTGGGACGGGGAACGGGTGAAGAGGCATGGCCACTTGACGGCGCACAAAGGGCCTCTAAGGAATGTGCCGTCCCCGTCCTGCCAGCGCTCCTCCCATCGCGACAAATATCGGGTTACCCTCCGAAAACCGGCCCGTCCTGAATGCCGCCCAGGTGAAAATAGCCGACACGGATTTGGGACTGAAAGCCGCGCGCTGCCCTGCCGCCGGTGGAGTCGAGGAGTTCGCCGGGACACTGCTGATCACCGTGACGACCCCACAGACTCGCTGACGGCAGAGTCGAGGCGGAACGTCGTCGGCTGTAGTCTCGACTGTCGGCAATGTCAGCTGGCGTCGACTGTAGGCTCGACTGTCGGCACTGTCGGCTGTAGGCTCGGCTGTCGGCAATGTCGTCTGGCGTCGGCTGTAGGCTCGACTGTCGGCACTGTCGGCACTGCCGGCTGGCGTCGACTTACGTGAAGGCTCGACGGTGTAATCACAGCGTACCTGCCGCCGCGTATTGATTCGCGTTGCCATGGCGACCGAGTGCGACACAGCGCCGGCCCCAGATAATAAGCAGGTGTCTAATAGGATGCGGCCTTACTCAGCCGAACGCGGCTGCCAATATGTTTTGTAACGAGCCGGCCCACGCGTCATCACCGGCGGCTGTCCTGGGATTATTTGGACCCCTGGCGCGCCCAGCTGGCGTCCAAAGGGTCGCCGCCGTGTTCCCGTCCCGTGCCCGCCCCTGCGTTACATCTCACCGCAGCTCCACCCTCCTCCTCCCCTGCCCTCCCTCCCTCCCTCTCTGCTGCCTCAGTGCACCTGGAGTGAAGCCTCTGCCGCGCAGTGGTGCTCAGACCTCAGAGCGGTGCGATGTGATTCTATTCAGGTGTGTCGTGTCGCCATCCCTCCAATGAACCCTCATCGATCGGAGAGTGGCGCCGTCTGTAGCGCTCTGCAGCTCTGTAGCGCCCCGTGCCCTCCCAGTCCGCCATTCTCCGCCCGGGACCGCCGCGATACCTCCGCCGAGCCGCCGCAGAGCCGCCGTGGAGTGGCCGCGAGCCGGGCTGCGGTGCTGTCCGGTCGTCCGCGAGCCGGGCCGTGGTGCGTCTCAATCCGGTCTGGACATGTCCGGCGGTCCGGGTGTCGTCAGTCGCGGCCGGCGCGGCTTTGCGGCGGTCAGCTCGGCTCAGCTGCCGCTAGGGGTCAGCCGCTGTCCGCCGCGGTCCGCCGCGGTCCGCCGCCGCCGCCACCGCCCGAGCCGTGGGAGCAGGTATATTGGCGCTGGTCGACCGTGCAGCGGCGTGTCGTGTCTGCGTGACGATGGTAACACGTTCCGGGTCAGGTGGTAACGCGTTCCGGGTCAGGTCGGGGCAGGGTGGCCGGCTCCGTCGGAGGTGTTATCTCTGTATCGGACGTCTGCCCGATCTTCCTCCTTCACTGCAGAGGTACGGACGCTGACTTGACCTCTGCACGTGCTGGCGTGCGGCCGGCACGCTGGCATGCCGCGGGCACATTTTTCCCAGGCGGCCGGCCGACTCGTGGTCAAAGGGCGGAGCCCGCCAGTCAGGCCGAGCGGGATACTGCAACGCACCGCGCCGCGCCACGCACTAACACCAGCGACTGCGATGCAGCATCGGCGGCTAACACCGAGCCAGCCGCGCCCGCGGCGGCGGCGGCGGCGGCGGCGGCGGCGGAGACAGCGCCGGTAGCGGAGAGCGGTCTCCTCGCTAGCGTCAGTGATAAACAAGGACCTTGGTGGACAGACCCTATATTCATCTGATAGCTGTTATCGGGACCGCGGCGCTAAGCCAGGATCACTGTCGGCTGTGCCGCGGGCCTGAGAGACTGGCGACAGACATACTCCGAGACAGACTGAGAGACTGGCGACAGACATACTCCGAGACAGACTGAGAGACTGGCGACAGACATACTCCGAGACAGACTGAGAGACTGGCGACAGACATACTCCGAGACAGACTGAGAGACTGGCGACAGACATACTCCGAGACAGACTGAGAGACTGGCGACAGACATACTCCGAGACAGACTGAGAGACTGGCGACAGACATACTCCGAGACAGACTGAGCGACTGGCGACAGACATACTCCGAGACAGACTGAGAGACTGGCGACAGACAAACTCCGAGACAGACTGAGAGACTGGCGACAGACATACTCCGAGACAGACTGAGAGACTGGCGACAGACAAACTCCGAGACAGACTGAGAGACTGGCGACAGACATACTCCGAGACAGACTGAGAGACTGGCGACAGACAAACTCCGAGACAGACTGAGAGACTGGCGACAGACATACTCCGAGACAGACTGAGAGACTGGCGACAGACATACTCCGAGACAGACTGAGAGACTGGCGACAGACAAACTCCGAGACAGACTGAGCGATTGGCGACAGACATACTCCGAGACAGACTGAGAGACTGGCGACAGACAAACTCCGAGACAGACTGAGCGACTGGCGACAGACATACTCCGAGACAGACTGAGAGACTGGCGACAGACATACTCCGAGACAGACTGAGAGACTGGCGACAGACATACTCCGAGACAGACTGAGAGACTGGCGACAGACATACTCCGAGACAGACTGAGAGACTGGCGACAGACAAACTCCGAGACAGACTGAGAGACTGGCGACAGACATACTCCGAGACAGACTGAGAGACTGGCGACAGACATACTCCGAGACAGACTGAGAGACTGGCGACAGACAAACTCCGAGACAGACTGAGAGACTGGCGACAGACATACTCCGAGACAGACTGAGAGACTGGCGACAGACAAACTCGCCTCAGGACCGGTGCTGACAAGGCCGGCCACTGCTGCGACCACAGATCAAACTCGTGCGCATTGTGCCGCGGCGCCTCCACCCGATGAACCTAATTGATGACAGCAATCTGGCCGTTGGTAGATCATGCGCCTGGTGGCGACCGCCGATGCCGAATTTATGGCCCGAACCCACGCTCCTTCACGACTTCTCAAGATCCTAATCAAGATGTCGGCTTTTTATATTCATATATCGGTGCAGGTTCGGTAGTGTTATTCATATGTAGATTGGGTCTATTAGCTGCAGTGTGGAGAGGATCGAAGGTGTTGCGGCCTCCGCCCAGCAGGGTGTGCCGCCGAAGATGGCTGCTCATGCACGTGACTAGCTGCTAGGAAGTCCGCGTCATGGCGCGGCGCAGCAGAGCGCGGTGCAGGGAGACAGAGGCCGGGAGCGCCGCAGTATATCTCCCCTCCGTGGCATGTCGGCCTGAAGTGATGATGACATTCGCGGAAGTGATCCTGCCGCATTGGTGGCGATCTTCCCGTGTTGTTTCTCCACACGGTATGTTCAGCCAAGGCCGGCTCGCCATTTACAAAGTTAGTGATGGGCGTCCCGGAATGTTTTCCACCTTGTTTACGTGTGCTTTTTACGTGCGGAGCGAGCCGTGTTTGGTTTTGCATGCACGCGCTTTTGTCTGCCTATTCAATTATTATGGTGGGATTACTTTCATATTTTCCGCCGCGGCTAAATGTCAACCCTGAAAGCGGCCGGCTCATTGCCAGTCTGGCTTGTATGCATCAACAACAGCCCGCGGCGAGCGCTAAGCACATGTTCATGTCGACAAGCATTCGGCCTGCAATTAAACACACTCTAAAAACACACAGCCGTGCTGCATATTCGACCGGCTGAAATGGCCACATGAAAGCCGCGAAGACTCCGGCCACGGCCGTTCACCATCGCTCTCATGCCTGTTCTGTTCTGTTCTGTTTTGTTATGTTATGTTCGTTCTGTTCTGTTCTGTTCTGTTCTGTTCTGTTCTGTTCTGTTCTGTTCTGTTCTGTTCTGTTCTGTTCTGTTCTGTTCTGTTCTGTTCTGTTCTGTTCTGTTCTGTTCTGTTCTGTTCTGTTCTGTTCTGTTCTGTTCTGTTCTGTTCTGTTCTGTTCTGTTCTGTTCGTTCTGTTCTTTTCTGTTCTTTTCTGTTCTTTTCTGTTCTTTTCTGTTCTTTTCTGTTCTTTTCTGTTCGTTCTGTTCGTTCTGTTCTGTTCTGTCATGTTATGTTCTGTTCTGTTCTGTGTGCTCCGGTCTGTGGTCGGCCGACCCGTAGGACTGGTTTCGTCTCTCGCGCTGTCAGTGCGACCTAATGAGGCGTCAGCGGATGGCGTCAGCTAATGGCGCGACTGTGACGGCCGCCGCCGCACGACGCGCGTTTTAGAGATATTTCACCGGGGGAACCAGCCGCCTATCTGGTGATCACGCCGTCCCACCGCGTTGTCAGATAGCGCGCACCAATCCATCTCCGGTCGCGCGCCGTAGAGGCGAGAATGGCGCGCTGAGCGGCCGGCTGGTGGCCCTTGCGGCCTGTTTATGACCTGTGAGCATCGGCCGGCTATGATCGCCGGCTCCGCTGAGGCCGGCGGCGGGGCATTATGGACCTCATGGCGCGGCGTTGCGTGCCGCCGGTTCGGCTCGACTCGACTCAGACGGATGGCTGCCATCGGTGTCTGCGGCGCCAGTGCAGCACAATGCAGCAGCGCCCCGCCGCGGCCGCCGGCCGGCCGACCCTCCGGCGGCGGCGGCGCCGCTCCGGACTCCGCAGTCCGCACGGGCACGTGTCGGTCGCCTTTCGTGACTGATAACAGCGTTGCATGCAGCGCCGAGACACCTCGGTCCGCTACTGGTCAGCCGCAGACTCACGGAATGTTTTCGGGGCAGCGCGAGTGCCAACGGAATGTCGCTCAGTTTAAATGCAGTTTTACTGATTACTGGGCCGTATAAATAGGCCAATCCGAGACCTGAAATACACCCCGAAATACGCTACGTCCGTCTGCCGGCGGGGCTCTCCGGCTCAGCGATCTCCATATTGGGATCTCCGGGAGCACTAATCTCCGGTAATTGTCGGGACATGATATAGCGGCCGGATGACTGGAGCGCTGCGAGGCTGCCAGCCGGCCGCCCCGACCCGATTCTGCTGACTCACGAAATGCCCGGGTCACGCCACGCGCTTATCTGCCAATCGGCGTCGATGATCCACCGCTAGGTGGCGCCCGGAGCCGCGCCGCCGCCGCCGCCCGGAGCCGCCCGGAGCCGCCCCCTGCAGCGGCCTACACGAGCGGGGCCGAACAGGTGGGAAGAGATGAGTTCAGAGGGCTCTCCTCTCTTGGGACAGGAGCTAGCTGTGTTGTTGGTTGATGAAGGCTGCGTGTGAGACTCTGCTGCTGAAGGCGGGGCCGAACAGGTGGGAAGAGATGAGTTCAGAGGGCTCTCCTCTCTTGGGACAGGAGCTAGCTGTGTTGTTGGTTGATGAAGGCTGCGTGTGAGACTCTTCTGCTGAAGGCAGAGCCACCGCGCACTTTACACCACTCACCCACTCACGTCAGGACTCACTGTTCTCGTGTCCTGGCGATAAATAGCGCCATCCCACTAGCACCACCCTGACAACCTACGAAGCCATCCTAAGCCGAGCCGAGCCCATTCTATCCCAGCCTTGTTCAGTTTCCCTGTCGCCGTGGCGGCGCGTCGCGCCTCCCGCCGCGGCGGTTCGAGGCCGGGCACAGTCTCCATATCAGCACTCCCACGCCTCCCTGGCCGGCCGACGCCCCGGTCCGACCCGGCGCGTCCCGGCCCGTCATAGCTCGGCCCGGCTCGGCCCGGCTCGGCCCGGCCCGGCACGCCCGACCGTCCCGGCGCTTCCCGACGCGTCCCGGCGCGCGTCTGTACCGGCCGTTTGCCGCTAAATGTTCCCTGATGAGCTCGGTGACGCAGCTGAGATGTGTGGAGCCTGCGGCACAGGGCGGAGCCCCGCTCGGAAATGCCGTGAAATACTCTGCAAACTGGCATTGGTCAGTCGCTCACTTTCGTTAGGCTCTCCCTTCACCTTGACCCGATCGTCAGCCTCATTTGGCGGCTTCATCAGCGCTGCGATTGCATGCTTTAAATGTCATCGCATTATCTGTGTTGCATGAGCGTAATCAGCAATTACTGCAAATATTTGAATGATGCGC